>MU860199.1:0-49010 GCA_033296875.1 Achaetomium macrosporum | reverse complement strand
TGGGGGAGGTGAAGGTGCGGGCGGACGCTGCGATAGTGTGGGTGATTATGTAATTGTTGTGCTTATCTAATGGAGACGGACCCGTCTCCCTAGTGGGCGCCGCGAATCGGAAGATGCCTGCCATGCCTGCCCATATTCAGCTGCCTGCTCCCCTGTCCTTCCAACAACAGCCTCCACACAGTCCACACCCATCCTCATGATACACCATCAACGACCTTCTTCATGATGGCTGCACCTGGAGTCATAGACCCGACAAAGGCGGGCCAGTATCCGGTGATTCTCAGCGATGCCTTGCTGGGCAAGCCCTCCAAGGAGACATACACTGGGATTCGATGTGAGTCTCTTTATGCTTAGGACACTGGCCAAGCAACTGACATCTTTGACCCACCACAGTCAACCACAGACCAACCCTCTCGTCAGATACCGCGCCGAGCACAGCACGCCTGAAGAAATCCGCCAAGGACGAATCCTACAACCTCGGCTTCGACGATCAAGGCGACAAATACCAATACAATGGCGTCCGCACTCACGATGACGGCAACTACGTCCTCATATTCGATCCTGCGCGCAAGGCCTTTGTGCTGCACCGCGTCGACTCCACCTTCCACATGAACCTCACACGCACGCCAACAGAAAGCAATGCCGAAAACCTGCGCAAACAATTCCCGCATCTTGAGGTCAAGAGCAGCGTTCCAGCCAAGAGGCCAAGGGGAAAGGGCAGCACGACTAAACCCACACCCACAAAAGCCAAGGACAGTGCCAGCAGCAAGCCCGACAAGAAGGCGGTGGCATTGACGCTCCCCACTCTTAGCGGAACTCCGGCCAGCTCTGGCTCTCCGTCGTCACAACAGATAGAGAAGGAATCTGAGGCGCCAGCGGCACAGTCAGACCCGGAAAAGAAGCCGAAGCGCCCGGCGCTGTCGCCTGTCGAGTCTGAAGAAGACGATGACGACGGCGATGACGTCCTAACGCTGGAAATCCCGCAGGGCAACCCGGACGCATTCCGTGGGCCAAATTTCTCGGGCGCTATGCCGGTGGCCTTGACGAGACGCTTCTCCGAGTTTGCCCGAGACATGGAAAGAGAATCAGACCTCGAGGACGAGACTAGGATGGAAGAGGAGCTGGAAGCAGGGTATGAGGAGGAGGATGAAGACGAAGACGAAGATGAAGAGCCATCTCGTCAGCCGCTTAGTGAGGCCGGTCGTACTAAGATGGTGAACTCCGTCGCCGTTGGACCGGAGGTGTACACGTTTGACGACGGGGATGACAATTCAGATGCGGACGCGGGCCGGGATGATGCCCTGGATCAGGACCTTGGCGACCTAGAGGCCGAGCTGGAGAGAGAGTTCGAGATGGTGCAGAACGAGCGCCATGAGAGTGACAGCTCGGTGAGCGAGGAGGACTGAGGTGTTTTTGTGCCAAAACCGATTTATTGCTTTCAGAGTCTTGTTTTGGGATTGGTATATCAGGCGTTTCTGTTTTACGAGATACAGGAGGGAAACCGGCGTCAGGACGACACAGGTCAGTGTCATGGGTTGCAGTTCAACCACTTATGTTTCTGGTTTTGGAGCATCGATAGGCGTCTAAGGGTCGGCAGATAGCTGGGAAGCCCTGCCGCAGTCTTGTTTTGGCATTTCTGTGCGTGTATGTGTACATGGGTTCAAAGCCCGGGATATGTTCGGACAGTGTAAGAGCAAAAGCTGCCTTGAAGAGTACGATCGAAGCTTGTTTGTGTCTGATAACTGATGCTGCCTAGTTCGGTGATGTAAAGAAAGTGTTCCAGGGGGTCCGGGTTGGTTCAGTAGGAAAGGGTTACTAGGAGACAGCGAGTCAAGATGACAGCTTGGGGACACATAGGTAGTCAGAGATTTAGTGCCATGGAACCAAGACAAGTCCGAACGGCGAAGAAAGGCCAAGTGCCCGCATCGCCTTCCTGGAAACATAGACAAGCCAACAAAAGGAGTCCGTTTTGTTCGAATTTGACAGACTCATCGCCACAGGTGTCTCGGATATCCGAGCACTCACGTCCGAGAAACTGGGTGAAGTGTTGTATACTCGCAGAGTCCGAGGTCCAGTCACGCAAGCCTCTCCTTTACCATGATCAAGGTAGATATTCATTTTTCTTTTCTCTGCCGTCCGATCACATATGCCGTCCAGTAACCGCCCAGACGATGTGTCCCAGACAGGCGTACTCAACAGCAAAACAAACCAGGTACACAGATCTCCCCATTCTCTGCCGTCCGATAATTGCCGCCCAATAACCGCTCAGGTATGTCTTCCAGACCCGCGTAAATGAAGAGTTCCAGAAAGGCGAATATCTCTCCAGATACGTATCCCAGCTGCGTGAATGAACAGTGCCAGAAGCCTGAGCACCAAGTAAAACACAACTTCCCCACCATGGATGTCAAGCAACAGAAGAAACACCCGTCTACCAAGTCCTTTCCCCGAAGTTGCATATTACGCCCCTGCATGAATGAAACCTTGAAATACAAGTGGCTTCCAGCTCACGGTCGCACCCAGCACCGACCGAATCGCTTGAGGCCGTGAGCCCCTTAGGAACTCAAGTGGTCTCAGTCCGAGAGCACCCACGGTTCGTTCGCCGTGCCCCTTCCCCTCATGATGACGTCGTCGTCGACATCCATAGCAATCCCAGAGTCCTCGTCACCCCGGAGCGTCTCGGTGTCCGAGAGTGTGTCGAGCCTATCCAGGTCCATCCGGTCGTCCAAGGCTGCGCCGTGAGTAGCTTGATGGCCCTCGACCTCTTCAACTCCTCCAACTCTTTCAACCTCTTCAACTTGTTCAACCTGCGGGGGCTGCCGAACGATTTCGCTCGGTCCGCCGACGCTACGAGATCCAACAAAGGTGATGTCCTGCTCAACCTCCATCACCTCCTCAACCTCGCTCTGGCGGCGATGGTCGCGCTCGTCGTCGCTATCCAGGGAGATAGAACTCTCCGGGGAAAGGGACTGGTGGCGAGCGGAGGGGTCAACACCGTCCTGGACGAGCAGCCACTTGACGAGGTGTTCGTAGAGGGCCTTGACCACCGTCGGGGAGAACGCGTTCCCGATCTGCCGTTTGATATAACTTCCTTCGAACTTGTGCCACGTCGGGAACCCTTGGAGCATGGCGTACTCGAGTAGCGTGAAGTCTCGCTTGCCATCCCAGTGATAGTTTTGACCGCCGCTCGTGGTGATAGTCTTCGCGAGCTGCGTGGGGTCCCAGGGTGCTTTGGGCGGGTTGAACCGCCTGCTGAGATGGGGCCTGTGCAGCCTGTGGTCGAATCGCCGAGGCAGTCTAGCAAGCACGGATTTTGGGGAGGCCCATCTTTTCAAGCCGCCGGCGCCGTCTTTGCTGTGGGTTGCTGGAGGGAATGGAGGGAGCTTCTCGCCGGGGGCAGAGCCGATCATGATGAGCCGCTTTCGGAGCTGTGGTACACCGTAGTTTGCGAGGGGAACGACTTTCCATCGTACAGAATAGCCGCATTCAGTGAAGCTCAGCAGTAGTGCGTTAAAGAAGGCGCTAAACTTGGAGTGCAGGAGTCCGAACGTCTGCTCGAGTGTGAAGAGCCGCGGTCGGAACTTCTGCAGGAGGGCGCCGCAGGAGAATAGAATGGCGATGTTAGCTTTGTCGTTCTTTCCAGCCACGGTATGAGCCGGAGACCAGAATTGGCAGGGCGGCGAAAGGTGTAGAATGTCCACCCTGTGTTGTATGTCTTCAAACTGAATCAGGTCGAACACATCCATACTGTAAACCGTGCACTTGGGAAAGTTGCTCCTTAGCGATTGAGCCGCGTGATCCCAGTCGTCAACTGCAAACACCAACTCCAGACCGGCACGCTCTATGCCTCTCGAAGCACCCCCAGCGCCGGCGAACACGTCTCCCGCGGTGTAACGCTGCCCAGGGGAGAGCTTTGGGGAGTGGGTGCTGCTGGATGGGTTGGATTCTACGTCGAACACTTGGCGACTCGATGCACTGGGATTGTGTGAACCGCCAGGCACCTTCCCGCCACGCCACCTATTGAGCTTGTGTGCGTTCAGTATCCTGTATTCAGGATCCGCTGTATCCTCGTCGATCTGGACAAGGGCCCATTCACAGGGTTTCGCATTGGACCCATGGAAGTGAATATGATATTGGTGTCGGCAAACCAAAGGTGCATTGAGCTTAATCCAGTGCCGTCCTTTGCTCGTCCAGTACGACTGGTCGAAGCGATGCTCAGGAAAGGGCGCATTTGTGATCCTCAGCTCCCTAACACTCCTGACTGCCGTCACAGCCACGTCCATTAAAGCCTGCTCCTCAAATTGGCTGGCGTCCTGGCTTCGAATCTCTGCCACCATGACAAGCTCGTTGAGCTTACGAGGCAGCATGCCGCTGAAGTGCTCCGTCCTTGCAAACCCCCAGCCGCGGATGACAATGTCCGCGCCCTGGTAAAGTTGAATCATGGACTTGATTCTCAAGAATTCAACTCCGAAGGCGGAAACGGCACTGTCGATCTCAACGGCCATTCCTGGCCGGAGCAGGAGCCCATCGTTAGTCCAGTACTCGTCAAGCTCTCTTCCCTCTGCTCTCGAAAGAAGCGAGGTGTCAGATTCGGGGAGATCGTCGTCGCCAGTGAGGTCGATGATCTCGAAGATCTCATCCGCGAGATTATCCTCGAACTCTTGATCCGCGTCGTCGAGCTGGTCCGGATTCTGGCCCCTGTCGCTTCCTGCCCGGCGGTAGTGAGAAGCCGCCCACCGCGTTTCTTCGTCGATCCGCCGCCGCCAACTCGCGACCTCCTGCACCTCATCATCGTCGTCGATGATGAATGGACCGGACATGGAGGGCAATCTAGAAATTTCGGCGATTGATGAGATTACGGTGACTCTTTGCTGAAGAGTTACTTTGAGCGGCGGCGATCATGTAGAGCTGAGGGTCGGGCCAGCGGGAAGTTGAAACGGGCGAATGGCAAGATTGAGTTGGCGAAGAGAAAAGGATGAAGGCGGCGCGCTGAAAATTTCTATACGCTTTATATAATAAAAAGTCTTTATAAGATGAGAACAATGGCGGGAATGGAAGGAACTGCAAAGGTATCCTCTTCGCGAGATCCGAGGGATGAAACTGAGGGCGCCGCCTCTGCAGATTGGAGAATGGACATCCATCTCTCGTATATATTGGGTTTTCGTCCGAGTGAAGAAAAGTTGCTTTCCTGACAAGCTGTATAGTCTGAGCAATAGGAATGGGGTAAACCCTTTGGAGATACTCCGACGGACAAAGATTCTGAGGCTAGAAGAGACCAAGTCGAGCGAGCGATTAGGCTTCAAGCAACGCTTTTCGACCAGGGACCCTGATGATAAACATCTGGCGAGGATTCCATCTGATAAGCAGGGCTCTGTTGCAAATTCAACAGCTTGCCATTGATGAACGAAATATAGAAGACTAACTAGAAGCTAATGGCTCCGCTGTTGGGATTGCGGAGGCCATATGTTGACTCATGAACCCAAGAGCAAATAGATCGGACATCATGTTTGGGAGCATCAACAAAAGCCGGTCGCCCTATGCCAGCCATATCGTAGGGCCCGCTGCCGGAACTGAAGTCAGAGGTCGAGATAGTATGAAATCTCTGAAAGGACGCTATTGCCATGGTGCAACATGTTGGTGCAAACCTCAAGAAACCCAGTCGCGTGAACCACATAGAGACTTAGCTGCCGTGGTAAATCTTGCTGGGCAAGTTCATAGCCTCAAGTCATGAATTCGGGTACGCAAATGCAGTACACTGGTACGGTTCATCCCCTTAGAAGCCCAGGCTTGTGCGACGACAGAAATTCAGGGGTAATGCGTTGTTGTCAACTTTGGATCGGATTCGTTGAAGTGCCCTGGCAACCGGGGTTAGGGTCTCGGTGCGGGAGCAGCAGGTTCCGAGTTCCGATGGCTCCAATGACTGGCGGGCCTGCCGGGCCAGCGGCAAGAATTTTCCCCTTTCTCGTCCGAGGTTCCGAAGGCTGTTTGATCCATTTGCGAAGAATTTCCTATTGTAAAACGCATTGGAATTCCCAACCTGCAAGCCTCCTTCCTTTTCTCTTTCCCCTCTCGGTTTTGTACTATTGGAAGGGGAGTGGAATTTCTGGCAGCTTGTATATACTACTGAAGAGGCCGCCGCCCCGCCATTCGGGTGCAATCTGCCCATTAGGTAAGAAGTTCCCTTTACTGCCCTGTGTTCGTTGGATTCTTTGCTTCCTGATGACCTTTCAATTCGACAAAACCTTGACTACTGAGTATGTCTATGAGGAGAGAGATTGTTCTGATATTCCCTTGAACGTATCTACATGCTTTCAAGATTCGGTGTGTCGTAGCCTTTGAGCTAACTGTCTGTTTCAGTGCGCTCCTCATTTCATCTCGCTTCTAACTGTTCGAAAAAGACAGAGATCCATTCACCCTAGGGCCATGTTACCCTGTTAGTCTTGTGATCTACTTGATTATCTACCCTAGGTATCTCTATCTACAATTCAGCCTGTGAATCCCGAGGACTCGGAGGTGCCTGCGCTGCTTGACCATCTCTGGTCAATATGAGATGGGGGGACGCCATGATGTGCTTGCCTTTACCTGTCAGTTTTATCTGACTTTTCCCTTAGCGAGCAACTGCTTGGTATGAGTCAGGTCTGTTGACTGCCATGACCGAAGCAAATCCATTCAATGGACATACCGTACGAATCAAACTCACATCACCAGCACGGTCCCTGCCTCAGGCTACCTTGCGTGGGTGAGGGGCTCAGGAATGCCGTGACCGCTGTACCCATGGTACCCTGGATTGCTCCTTCCTCACATTCGAGTACAATAGAGACCATGACGTGAAGGAGTTTGTCCAACTTCAATCTTCAAGCTCTTATGTGGTGCCGGCGCCTGGTGCGCTTGCGGTCTCCTTCTTCCGTCTCTTCTCTGACTGGCAATCGGCGGGATATCAAGCGCATCAAGCCGACTAAATCCTGGAAACCTACCCGGTTTCATGCCTCTGCCTACACCTATAAATTCTTCGCCAGAGCTCGCGATCTTCGCCCTCTCCTCTTCTCCAAACCAGACGCACTCCGCCATCCTTCTCTGAGGTGGTAAAATCCAGTACACGTACCCACTCGACCAAGTTCCCAAGCAGCCCATCGACTTTATCCGCCTCCCTTGAATACCATACCAGCCTGCCATCTCATGTAGACAGAGAAACCGACATCTTCTCCACACATCAGCCTTCTTGCTCCGGCTGCGATAGGTCTTCTTGGTTTTCTCTTCCACCTGTCAACCTTCCCTAGTCTTTAACCCTTCGTTTGATACTGCCAGGGTCTACGGGCCTCCCGTCAGTCTCCGATTTTCCCTGGACACTCCCTTGTTGCGCCAACGAGCACAGCGGTACCATCTCGGCAATCGAGTTGCACATTTCCTGGGACAACGTCAGATCTGGATCAAGCGACTACATACCCGGCGCGCGGGGGTACAGTCATTCCAAATACGAAGGTCGGTCGATCATAGCGAGCCGCGGGTTGATAGCTTCACGTGCTCCATGTTTTCCTTACTTGCTTCCATGACCTCAGCTGACAGCAGCTCAGCTCGCTCGTGCCGATTTTCCACCTCTCTTCCCATATCAGAAACTACCTTTGTTGTACGATTACTGGCGCTGTCTTTCCCACCGCGATCCCAATCCGTATCCACGTCTTCACGGAGGATAACATGAATTGCAACCCGCTAACCGTCTTGTAGCACCACAGGCTCTTCACTGAGCAGCGACAAAATATTCAATTCAAGATGCAGACACGTTCGCAGAAAAGGAAGTTTGCCGACACGATAGCGTCGGCCCGCGATGCGGCTGGTGCACCCATTGCACCGATCAAGATGGTACAAACTCCGACAGTTACCAACAACTCTGGCTCAGGGGCCAGTTCAAGATCTGTGAGCAAGACCAAGAGGGGTGGCATGAAGCGCAAGCGCACTGGTAAAAAGGCACAGCCAGTCAAAGGCGGTTGGGTTCTGCCCCACGGTATGGGGGCGGGAGTCGCGGGGCTGGATGCTGGCAGTTCTCAGAGCACTGAGTCAACGGCGCGGATTTCTCACGTTGCGGACTTGTCGATCGTCGCTTCGAGTCCGACTGGTGTCAGCCCTCCTGCTAGTCAGCAACCCGGCGTTAAGGCCACACAGGGGCAGGCGAGGCAAACCCGTCTGTCTCTTCGCCTTAGCAAGGTTGGCGTTACTGGCCAAGCGAGGACCAGCGAAGGACAAGAGCCCGCCGTGAACTTGGAGAATCTTGACAGTCCATCAATCAAGCAGGAGCAGGATGATGTTCGCCCTCATAAGCGCTTGCGGATTACCCTCTTGACAACCGGAAAGGCATCAGCTGTGGCTTCGGACAAAGGAGAGCGAGGAGTTATCCGCGTGAAAGTTGAAGAAAAGGATACGCCGAACCAACTGATCCCAAAGCTCTTGATCATCAAAGGCATCACCTTCAAGGACGGCGTTGTTATGAAGACATTAGACAGAGTCATCGTTGACGCGTCGAAAATCCTTGACCCCAACTTCAAGCTGACTTTGAAAAGAGGCAAAGAGAACCCATATGGGCTGACTCCTGGATTCTCACCATACCCATACAGACGGGTTCCGACGCCTGAAGCCTGTGAGGAGGTGCACAGGATCCTTACCGAGTTACACGGAGAGGTCAAGCAACCTGAGAAGATGCCTCCTGCTTCTTTAGAGGTAGCAGGCTGTGGCGAAGTCCCGTGCGTCCTAGACGCCCTCTTGAGGACGTTGATCTCCGGAAATACCCTGATGGCAATGGCAGATTCTGCCATCAAGAACCTGGCCGAGCATTACGGTCTCCAACAGGAAGGCACTGGTGCCGGGAGTATCAACTGGGAGAAGGTGCGGCTATCGTCACACCGAGAGCTCGTCCAGGTCATCAGAGTCGCCGGCAATGGGCCTAAGAAAGCCTCCCATATCAAACAGATCCTTGACATTGTTTACAAGGAAAACTTGGAGCGGGTCAAGCAGCAGGCTATTGCGGCAGCAGACACAGCCGAGGGCGGGAACAAGGCCGGAATGGCCACCCAGGATCTTCTTTCTCTCGATTACATGCACAACATGAGCAAGGATGAGGCGATGGCCAAGTTCGTGAGCTACCCTGGAATCGGTATCAAGACAGCAGCTTGTGTCACACTCTTCTGCCTGAGATTGCCTTGCTTTGCCGTGGATACACACGTCCACAAGTTTTGCCGCTGGTTGGGTTGGGTTCCGGAGAAGGCTGACCCAGACAACTGCTTTCGGCACGGAGACTTCATGGTTCCTGACCATCTGAAGTACGGCCTGCACCAGTTGTTCATTCGACATGGTCAGCAGTGCTTCAAGTGCAGGAAGGCCACGAAACCAGGGACAAAGGACTGGGAAGAGGCGCCTGACTGCCCGCTGGAGCACTTGCTTGACCGAAGCAAGGACGAGGTTACGCCGAAGGCAAAGCCGAAGAGAAGGGTGAAGGAGACGAGCTCAGATACGGACGACCCGGAAGAAGAAACGACCTTGGACACAGACAGTTCGCTCAGTGATGTGGACGAGGATGGGGAGGAGGAAGAAGAGGACGAGTAAACATGCAGGAAATTTGGCGATAATTGGCCAAAAGATATGGGGCAACGCAGTCCCGTTATGGCTGGAAATTTCGTCGCTGCGAATCTGGAAGTTGATTTGCAGGTAACACAAGAGCGGCTCAGTCATCTTTAGCCCATCTCTCCAGAAGACTTAGGTTTAACAATCGGTGGCTCATCATAGACAACCAGCTTACACATGGGATTAATCAAGAGGAGCCACATTAATCACAAAACCTGACCAGAAGGAACAACGTGTGTATGTAGTATGTATGTAGGTAGTACACCTACGGTGGATGTATTAACGTTGTAACACACCAGAGATGTAGACATGCATTGCGCTACTGAGTGCAGTATCAGTAACTATGTACAGTACATTACAGGGTTGCAGGGGTCATAATTGGGCCCCACCTTTGCCCTACGGTACAAAGACGCGTGCAGCCACTTTGAGATCTTTCGCGACTGCCAGCCAGGATGACAGATCTTCCTCTCCTCACGCCTTCAACCTTTAAATGAGCATTCCTGCTGAGCCGCACCTGCGCTGTAGGAACCCTAATCTGCGGGTGTCTCTGCTCTGGAATCTCTGGCATACTGAAAACCCGGGCCGCCCAGTTCTTATTGGTTTGGCAACGCTACCTCTGTAGGATCTCTCAAGGTCCAGTTGCCCTCTTTCCTCTGCGAGACTTGAGCAACAATTCCACCCCTAGCCGGCTTCTTCTTCAAGCTCTGCCGAATGTGGCACCGCCAGAAACTCCTGCATCACGCCGGGGAATGCTCCGCCTTTTCGCTGGGTCGTTAGTTCCTGCAATTCCTACCCGACTCTAGCAGCAAGCAGGGTTCGTTGCTATTGCTTGCCCGTAGCCGCCATGGAGACGAACGCCCTGTATCAAACGGCCATTACATGGCATCGCGCCTTTGAGGAACGCCCGCCGGATGCCCATCTTTGCTGCCCCAAAATTGACGACGACGATACGGCAAACTACGATGAGCCCGATGTTCCTGATGAAGGCGGCATATCGGCCGACGAGAAGGGGCGGCGGATCAAAGAATACGAGGATAGATTCCAAACTGTCTATAACCTCAGCATCTTGATGGGCCTCGGCAGGGAGGTCGCGGGAGAATGGCTCGACAATTGGGCGCAGGCCGTCGAATCCTGTCTCACGAGGTGCGATTCATGCGTGAGAAATTGGCAGCGGAATCGCGAACCCTACCTGAATGGCCTGTAAGTCCGTAGCTCGCTTTTCGTACAGAGATTGTATGCTGACAATCGCGTCCCTTGATCCCCAACCCTCACAGACACCTTGCGCCCGAACAGATTGACTACATGCGGAAAAGGCTCGAGGAATTCGACAAGCAACGCATAGACGAGGGCCTGCGGAGGGCGAGGAAAATACTCGAAGAGCATGGCCCGATGACGACGGCCAAGCTGGTCGATTACGACATGACGGCCGTTCTGGCTCTATTCGAAGCCCTCTGCAGCATCCAATACCTCTCCCAGTCCGAGAATAGAGAAGACTTCGACTATGTTTTCGAGCATACCCAACCCAAGAAACCTCTGAGGTTGCAAGGCGGCATCATACCTGCAATGACCTTCTTCCTCTTCGACGAACCCCCTCTCCCGTATAGACGAAAGTTTGCGGAGACAGCCTGGGAGAAACGGCCTCCTGGATCTCTAACGGACCAGGAATGGGACTGGGCCGTTTATCCCCTTTTGACCAATGCCATCTTGAGGGTATCGCTCGCGAGAGGTATGCCATCGGCAGACAGGATCTGCGGGTTCTGGCGCGGCTTCTCCTTCGTCCTTCGCTCCCTAAGCGAGAAACAGATCATCAACTCCCTCCGGGCGATGGAGGTGTCTCCGAGCGTCTACTTCCTCGCCCTCGAGCACTTAGCCACCGACTCCGATGAGACCTTGCTGGTGGTCTTGACGGGGCTTCGAAAGCTCATGGAAAAGTCGGCGAGCGCCTTTTGGGCTGCGTTTGACCAAGTCACTCCTAGCCAACTTGTGGAGGAGATCTTTAAGAGTCCGGCGTTCCGTCGCTTTCTGAGCAAGTCCCTAACGCCGGAGATGATGGTCACCGAAGGTGACCTTCAGGTACCAGGTTTGGCTGCTTGGACGAGGGCATTCATCCGCTCCTTGCCTTCCATACAGCGCTCAGATGTATGCGAATCATTGCTGCGGCATCTGTTCGACAACTTCCGGCTAGATCCGACTGCCGACCGAGCGGCGCAAGCAACCTGCACTCTCACCGGTTTGGTTACCCTCAGCGAGTCGCTCGATGGTTTTCTCCATCAGGAGCCACCGTTCAATACGGGAACTGCGCTCATCATGGTCAACCAGTTGCTCAACCGTGTCGTCCAGTACAGTGACGTGATTGTTACTGCGGCTGGCCTCAAGCCCGGAGACACGTTCAATGTCGGCATCTCCCAGACTGCCATGGCCATTATACATTCCGCGCTCGCTTTGGATGCAAGGGCGACAGAGATCGAGTGGAAAGCCTTGATGGAGGGACTTCCGGTACAAGATGCGGTGAATCGGAATTCCGGAACACTCTGGGAGTCATTCCTGGACATGCTTTGGTATAAGCAGCTCGGGCATGTCGAGTTAGCGAAAGCCATGCTGATGGCTACGCTGCATCTCCGAACCATTGAGCAGATCATCCCCAAGCGCAAAGAGCAACTCAAGCGGGAACAGCAGAAATTCAACGAGAGGTATCAACAGCAGACCGCAGCGATCGGGCGGATTTTTGGTCGGTTGTCGGATTTCGAGCGAAAGGACTTCGGCGAGTTTTGCTCAGGACCGACGATCCATCCTATCGTATCATCATTGATCCACGGCGAAGATGCAATTCGCGACGCTGGCTTTGAGTTGCTCAAAGCCATCACAGATGAGAGCTCGCCGACTGAGGCTGTTACCAAGATGCTCGAAGATTACTTCACCCCGTTCATGGACGCCTTCTCCGAGGCAGTCAGTAAAGTCACCGCCAAACAAGACGCTAGCAGTCCGTGGAGCCACATGCTCCCTCTTCTAAAGTGTAGCGAATTCGTTCTGAACGCTCTCTGCGATCCTTCTGTAGGTCAGCTGAGACGCAAGTCTCTCACCACCGAGGAGCACAATGCTGTCAAGCGCTGGTGGGAGACCGTGTGGCAAGCCATTGACCACTCATTCAAGATGATGAGGACATGGCACGAAAGAGTTGACAAGAAGATCATGGAGGACTTCTGTCGAGACGTCATGGAGCTGGCTAACAAGCTGTTTGCCCAAGATGGCGTCATGGCTTCAGCTCTCAGCCAGCATAGCAGCGCTGATACGATTGGGACCAACGGTGTTGCTATGACAAACGCCATGAGGATTGTCCTAGAACCACCCAAGAGGTATTCGAATTCCCTCGCAGACATGCTGCAGCTCAGGGACAGATACCTCATCATGGGCATCATCGAAGTGATCAAGAAGCTCCTCGCAAGATTGAAACAGAATGACATGGAGTTACCGCCAAGGACTCTTGCGCACCTCAGCAACATGCTGAAGCGGAGGAAACTTGCTGATGGACGGTTTGATTACGTCCAGCGGACCAATCTGACGAATGAGCAGCGGATCGAGCTGCTCAAGGCCCTAGGGGAGGATGCCGTCATCGAGGAACAGTTCATGGGCGCCAAACCCGGGGAGAAGGAAGCGAGGGAGAGGGAGAAGGCCATGAGGCAGAGCAAGCTTGATTTCTCTAAGTCAGGCCTTAATCTCTCATGCGCCACGAAGGATCACCTCGCCGAAATTACTCCTGCCTTTGAGAAACGGAAATCCGCTTTGTTGGAGACCTTGAAAGAGGAGGGCCCGAAGGTCAAGCCGCAACCCAAGCTGGACCAGAAGGCGATCCTCGCCAATCAAACATCCATCAAAGAGGCCCGAGCCCGGGAGAAGGCGGAGAAAGCCAAGAGGGATGCCGAGGCCATTGCCAAAGCGAGAGCCCTGCGAGCCCCGCAAAAGACAGTTGCTGGAGAGGGATCTGGCCTACAGGGTATCACTGGTGTTCGAGGCAAGGACCATGCTCCGGTCGTCAAGGACGAGATTATGGTTGGGTCCTCTTCGGAAGAGGAAGACGATTCTGAGGACGATGAGCGGATCACCTTGAAGGCAAAGGCCGGGAACAAGACCCTCGATGAGGCTGAGCGCCGGCGGCTCCTTATGTTGGCTGAGAAGCGGGGTCCTGTCAAGAAGGTCAAGCTCCAGAGATCGGCGAAGGATATGCGAGCGCGCCTGATCCCACCGATGGATGTGCTGCACCAAGCTATCTTGGAGTGGGATATCTTCCACGAGGGCAACGACCCACCCAATGGTTTCCGCTGCGAGGTTGTCTCCAACACCTATACAGACCCCCACAGCTACAAGCAGACCTTTTTTCCCCTCCTTATCAATGAGGCCTGGCGTTCGTTCGTCACAGCGAAGGATGAAACGACCTCCAAGCCTTTTGGCATTAAGGTCCTCAACCGCATGACGGTCGACAAGTTCCTAGAGGTTACTGCGTCAGTGCCGGCGCAGGTCAGCAAGGATCGCGGTTTGTCGGAAGGAGATATTGTCATTGTTTCAAAGGGAGACGATCCGCTGAACCAACCGACGGAGCTACATTGTCTCTCCCGTATCTGGAAGACTACCTACAAAAAGGATACGGTTGAGATTGTCTACCGCCTCAATGCCAAGGGAAACCAGATCCTGCCGGCACTGCTTCCAAGTTCGGAGTTCCAGGTTGTCAAAATCACCAACATGACGACAATCGAGCGTGAATATGCGGCCTTGGAGAGTCTGCAGTACTACGACCTCATGGACGAAGTCCTGAAAGCGCAGCCGTCTCCGATGCTTACCTTTGGTGACGAGGCAATAAAAGGGGTTATGGAGAACTATCAGCTCAATCCGGGCCAGGCGCGTGCCATCCTGAACGCAAAGGAGAACGACGGCTTCACCCTTATTCAGGGCCCTCCGGGAACTGGCAAGACCAAGACTATTGTTGCTATGGTTGGCTGCCTCCTGACCGGAGTTCTCAAGTCGTCGAATAATGCGGTGCCGATCGGGAGACCTGGAGGTATAACCCCTAATGGGGCGACCACATCGAAGAAACTGCTCATCTGCGCTCCCAGCAATGCTGCCGTCGACGAGTTGGTGCTGCGGTTGAAGGCCGGGGTGAAAACAATGCATGGGACGTCGCACAAAATCGAGGTGCTGCGCCTGGGCCGCAGCGATGCCATCAACGCCGCCGTCAAGGATGTCACTCTTGATGAGTTGGTCAAGGCGCGGATGGACGTCGAAATCAACAACATCAGTGGCCCTAGCGATCGAGAAAAGCTGCACCAGGAAGCCGGCGAGCTCAAAAATAAAGTTGCGGAACTACGGCCACAGCTTGAGGCAGCTCGAGCAAGCGAGAACCGCGCACTCGCCATGAAGCTGCAACGGGAATTCGATGAGCTGAAGCGCCGCCAAGCTCATATCGGTGCCAAGATTGATGCGCAAAAGAGCAATGGGAATACCTTTGCACGAGAGGTTGAGATCAAGCGTCGGCAGATCCAGCAGGACATTCTCGATAAGGCTCAGGTCCTGTGCGCCACCCTGAGCGGCAGCGGCCACGAGATGTTCAAGAATCTCAACGTCGAATTCGAGACGGTAATCATTGATGAGGCTGCGCAGTGCGTGGAGCTGAGCGCCCTTATTCCTCTGAAGTACGGCTGCTCTAAATGCATCCTTGTCGGAGATCCGAAGCAGCTGCCTCCCACGGTCCTCTCACAATCCGCTGCGAGATATGGCTATGATCAGAGTTTGTTTGTTCGAATGCAAAAGAATCACGGCAAGGACGTTCATCTGCTCGACATGCAGTATCGTATGCACCCCGAAATTAGTAGGTTCCCTAGTAAGGAATTCTACGAGGGCCTGCTACAAGACGGTGCCGATATGGCCAAGCTGCGCCTGCAGCCATGGCATCAGAGCGTCCTCCTTGGGCCCTACCGGTTCTTCGATGTCAAGGGTTCGCAGGAGCGTGGCCCTAAGAATCAATCGCTTGTCAACGAAGAAGAAATCAGGGTCGCCATGCAGTTATACCGTCGCTTCCGTATGGACTACAGCAACGTCGACTTGAAGGCCAAGATCGGCATCATCACCCCATACAAAGCTCAGCTGATACGGCTCCGGCAGCGGTTCACAGAGAAGTACGGCGAGGAGATCACGGAGGAGATCGAGTTCAACACCACAGACGCCTTCCAGGGCCGAGAGTGCGAGATCATCATCTTCTCCTGCGTTCGAGCCAGCTCGACTGGCGGTATCGGTTTTATGACGGATATCCGCCGTATGAACGTCGGTCTGACACGCGCCAAGTCGTCGCTGTGGATTCTGGGTGATTCTCGCGCGCTGGTGCAAGGCGAGTTCTGGGCCAAGCTTATCGAGGATGCAAAGCAGCGAGATCGCTATACAAGTGGCAACGTCTTAGGGTTGCTCAGCCAACCAGGGCCAAAGGTGTCGCTCGCATCACTTGCCGCGGCGTCCTTTTACCCTACCCAGCCTCAACGAGAAAACGACGATGTGGTCATGACAGATGCACCCGAGATTCCCAAGAAGGGAGCCTCTGCGACCAAACCTGCGACGCCAGTACATCAAGGATCGTCTTCGATAAGATCGGTTCCTGATGAACAACCGACCCCACCTCCAACGCTTCCATACCGCGGTACAGGCATCGGTGGTCTTAACGAGAAAGGGGAGGTTACATCGATGATGCCAAGGGGTTCTGGACCCCCCATGATACAGTCTACGGCTGGGTCTGCGGGCAAGAAGCGGCCGCGCGATAACAACGATGACGGCCGCTCCAGCGCGAAAAAGGCAAGTCATGGTATTAGTAATCATATATGTTCGAATCCCAGCTAACGATGGCGCGTCTAGACTCACCATAGCTCGGACCGAACCACCGCCAAGCCACCAGCGGCTGCCAATGTCAAGCAGCCGTCACCGTCAATCGATCCTTCAGCGATGGAAGTTCTGGGGTTAGCTCCCCCAACACGGGCCCCTTCTCAGCAATCTCAGCCTCCTCAGCCGCCCGCTAGGCCGCCCCAGGGCTCTAGACCCAGTATGGGTCCCAATGCGCCAAAGGTGAGCCGACTCCAATCATCGAACCACCATGCTTAACGTTGACACGGCTATGATGTAGGGCACAGTGACGTTACACAAGCGGGCGGCGGCGGACCCATTCATTAAGAGGAAGCCGCCGAAACGCTGATCAAGCAAATGATGTGTTGTGTTGTATTATTTTCATGTCTGTCCATCCATTTCTCGCATTTTCGGGCGCTATTTGTGGCGGCGTTTTGGGGCCATACATAGCGATTATAGGCGGCATACCTTAGATAGAGAGGTCAGGGGTGTTTGCATCACGGCTATGGGAAGGCTGGTCTCATTCTCCGGTTGGAAGGCGATAGACGGCTGTTTATGGCTGGAGGCATTCCGTGGCTGAGCATTTGGGGAACTTGCGCGACGGGTATGGTTTCAAGTTTCTGGGCTGCTTTCTATTCTAGGTCTTGTCTGTGTTCTGTTGGCATTCCCTCCACTCAACAGAGGGAAACTAACCACGAAGCGGGAGGCCATGGCGTTGTGTTTCCGGTCCAGGTCAGGCCGTTGCTCCGACCCGTTGGCCGGAGTCGGGGCATTCGTGTCCACCAGTTCAACCAATATGTCCAAAGGACGCGGACGCAGAGGGACCATAAAATGGTTGCTTCCAGGTTGCTTCCACATATCGACCAGCACTGTGGCCATGCAGCCGGCTGCTCTGGGGCTTTTCACTTCGCCTTGCCTTGGCTGACACCTTGACCGCAGCGTATTTTCTGCCTCTCCCTCGGTTTCCGGTGCCACTAGGAGGCAATGTCTAGCGCCGTTCAAACCTCGTCTTACCGAATCCTGCACTCTTCTGCAAGGCAATTTACCTCTGGTGGAACAAGCCCAGAACCGTTACTTTCTTCCGGGTACTGTACACTGGTCGTTACACCAGAAATGGGGCTCCCTCCTCTCCAGATCTGCGCCGGCTTGCCCGTGGTCGCTGATCTGCCGGTCCCGCTTGAGCCTAAGCCTACACAGTACAGTACAATAGGTTAATTCGGTGACACGAATTTGATTGGCCAAAAATCTCCGAATTGCTGGACTTCAATTGGGACTCGACTTCTCAGTCGCCCGGGACTCATTCACGATGCAATGTTCTGTGCAGCGCCATATTCCGATATCCTCAAGTTTTGAAACAGAAGCTCATTTCTCGATTTCGTGAAGGTGTCAGTTCATCGACGATGAAGGCGGGCTGCCATACTACAGCCCGATACCGGGTTTATCCTGGACGAAGTCTTCCGGAACCCACAATCCCTTGCTCTGCACAGTACATCTATCGATGAAATCGGCTTGTGCGCATCCTCTTCTGCCGATCGACTGTCCACTTGAGTCAGGTATGGGAGACCACAGGGGGCATATCGCGTGTGTCTGGCCCGGCGGGGATAGGATGCTGGTGTTGCACCGGAGTGCCTCGCCCACTTGCATCTTTCTCTCCCTTTCGGAACTGGCAAGTTCCTACATTTTCCTATTCTCCCATTCTCCGCGGCAACCCCGATCTACGGCGGCTCCGGCTCAGGCGGGGTTGAAGGTCCCCCGACCCGTCATACGGGTTTCTGACTCGAGGCAACTCCACATGAAACAGACTAACAGTCCAACCATTGAGCCAGTGCCATTAGGAATCAAGCATACTCCCGCATCTGCTAGGCAAGCAACACGGTAGTGACATCACTGTCATCAGATGGTAAGCTAGGCTTACGTCTCGCCCCTACTCGCGGTCGCCGGCGATTTCAAAGCACATGGCCTGCTCAGGGACGCGGACGCCGTCATTCGTGGCGTCTCCGGGCTACAACAGGTCCCTGCCGGTCTATTCCTGT
This sequence comes from Achaetomium macrosporum, assembly GCA_033296875.1. NCBI lineage: Eukaryota > Fungi > Ascomycota > Sordariomycetes > Sordariales > Chaetomiaceae > Achaetomium > Achaetomium macrosporum. The sequence goes on along the minus strand of MU860199.1, from coordinate 30,498 downwards.
CGTCGAGAAGGGGCTTGGCGCGGATTTCTCCTATATCTCCGGGGACCTCACGTTTCAAACGCGCTTTTCTTGAGCCAATGGGCATTCTGACGTTCGGCGTGAGCACTGGCGCAGACAGAGCATCCTAAGTGAGTCTTGGTATGAACACAGCCAGGTAGTACAAGCATTGACTGATATTGTCCACAGTATCATCCGCTCCTGAAGACGGGCCGGCTTTTGCTTATAAGTATACCTTATAACACCTTTGGATTTGCTTCCAACATGCCATTCCCAGAAGACGGTACCAAAAGGGGCATCCACGTTTGCCGGGACACTATGGTCACCGTTGAAGATGACAACGGCCCGCCGGATTACCGGAAACTGCTACCAAGTACAACCATCAGCTCGCGACCACCCCAGCGCGGTCGTCCCAAGTCCACCCTACGGCATACGGCAATGGCAGCGAATGAGAGAGATTCGACAAAGGAATTGGCCGACTTCATCCGCAATACTACGCCGCCGCCCTCAAATTACATGTCGGCACAGAGCTCGTTGGGCGAGAGGCATGAGAAGACCAGAAGGCTTCCTCTGTGGCCGTTCCGGAAGAAATCCAAGAAGGGAGACAAGAAGCCGAATGCGGCACCAGAACTCATCAAGTTGCCAGACTCAGCAGTTGCCGCGATGACCATTGGAGGTCATCGCCACATTTCGATATCGATCCCGATCGAGTATGCACATCTGCAGGCCGCAACTCGCAAAGCCCCGGTCTCTTCGGCAGAGCTACCGGACGAGTCCACCCGGCGCAAGGAACAAACGGAGACGCCTCGCTTCACCCCGGCCGGCGATGATTCGCTTCCCCTGCCCTGTCATTCCAACAATAGCGCTGGAAAGGGAAAACAGCGAGGAGAAGCCGAGCCATCACCGGAATCTCGAACCGCAGACCCGGCTCTCAGTCTTCGTCCTGCAATGGCACCGTTCCAAAATTGCCCAGCTGATAACACTGTGGTCCCGACAAACACTCCGCCCAATCGCAGACAGCGTCTCCGCCATGAACCCATCATGCGACATCCCTCTACCGGCACTGAAAGCCTACCCCAGACCTCGACTCGTGGGCTAACGGATCCAGATACACTCCGCAAGCGACCATCTACCCCTGAGAGTTACTGCACCAATATTAGCGAGCTCATATATTCTGATGCCGCAACGGTCCGCATCCCTACCCCTCAACTGGCAGCTGATTTCCGAAACGGTCCACGTGCCCTGGACTCGGACACAGGCACCGCGAGCTTCCACACCCCTGAGCTTGACTATTCGCCCCTAACAATCTCTAGTCGGGACACAATGAACGCAGGGGATCGGAATAGGGAGGATTTACCAGTGTTGAACTTCTCAGCTCCATATAGCAGAAGTATATCCCAGAGGCCGAGCATGGATGAGCTCACAACACCACATTGTACCCTTCACGCACAAGATTACCGGCGCCATACGCTCTCAGCGTTGGCCTCGCTGGAGTCCCCTTTTGGAGGAACAGAGACTCCACAAACCCTTCACATCAACCCGTTTTCCGTCATGGCAGGCGCCCAACCACCATCACTGGGCCAAACCGCCTTCCAACACAATGGTACCATAACCCCTGAGTTCTCAACCGCCCGCAATAGGCTCTCATACCGTCCACCAACTGGGGGCAAAGGGCACACTCAACGCACCAGTGGCATCCCGAACATCAGGAACGAAACTCCCCCTCCCGCGCCCTGCTTCTTAGCCTCAAATCCCTCCCTGGCGCGCCCAACCCTCAACCGCCGCGCCTCTACACCAGACACAAACCCTTATTCTAACCCCAGCCCCCGTCCGGTGGCACGTTCTTCTGCCTCCATTCACAGAGAGCTCATCAACCGCTACGAAGACCTCCGCCAAACCCGCGACCGCGAACTCATCGCCCTCGCCGAGCGCCTCGAACGGCTGGAGCACGTCAACGAGCGCCTGCTGAGCACACTGGTGCCCCTGTTCGAGCGCATCGCAGACCGCTTGGTCTCCAGCAGTCCGTCGCCGAGCTCGAATGCGAGGAGGAGGTACAGTTATCACAGCTACCCCAGCCAGAGCGACGTTTCAGCTCGTGAGAGGAGAAGAAGGAGCGCAAAAATGCCAGAAAGGCTGGAGAGTGTCGATAGCTCTGATTTTGATGGCTTGGGCTTGGACCGGGGGAGGGTACAGCATCCGAGACGTCGCGGCCGTTCTGGCAACTCAGGACGTGCAAGGCAGGGTATTCATGGGATGTGGGAGATTGGTGGTGATGAGACAGAAGAGGAGGGCGACATCAATAATGTGAGCTGGTTGCGGAGCGACTCGGGCCTCGATTCAAGGGAAACGCTGGGGCTTGACCGCGCTCGGAGGGGATTGCGGCTTTCTGACGAGCTGTTTCCGGAGAGTGTGGCGGATGATGGTAGTTGGAGGAGGGGTCTTACGGAGAGGCAGCAGCCGCAGGATGTCTTGGGGAATCGCGCAGGGCTGAGCTCCCTCGAGTCGGTGATGAGGGAGGTGATCCGGGATGCTCCCCCCTAATGTAGGTGAGGCTGGAATAAGGAAGGAGAGGAAGCCCTCTCAGCTGAACCGGCAATCGGGTGCTTCCCCGGAGAATGCCCCAAACTCCCCAAGATCAATGGGAACTGAGAATGGATGCGCTAAGCATGGCGGCTTGCAACTGGTTGTGTACATACATAAGGAGGGATACACCATGCTCGCTTGCTCGCCGCCTCTCTTCTCTCTCCTTTACAAGTCTTTTGAGAGCTCGCTTGAAACCCAAGAGAAACAAGCCGACGATCTCCAGAGGAGCTGCAAACTTTTCATGCGATCTTGACGGTAACGCGCATTAAGCAGCCATCTTGACTTGCCCATCATCGTTACAAAACCGCCCACGGCGCTCGTGCCAAACGGCATTCGACTCTACAAAGTTTCCGATTGGCCGGCATGGTTCAACTTTATCCGGCAGACCGCGCTAGCCTGCGCATCTGACCCATCGTAAACCCAGACGAGATGTTGCTCTCGGAGCAGCAGATGCTCGGCATCCCCAAAGCGCCCACACCTAAGCGAGCTTACGAGCGCGTCACGGAGTGCAACAAGTCCTTCTTCGAGTTACGTCAGAGACAATGGGAAATGAAGCCTGCAGGTGAGCGCGGGCCCGCTCCCCAGCTCAAGGCGCCCGCGCCAGAGGGCGACAGGGCAGCATATGCACTCGAATGGCAGAAGTACAACCAAGTATTTACCAAGAGGCGCTTGAATTCAACTTCGAAGTAACGAGGGGGAAGTGGGATAGATGAAGCGTTAGGCAGTACAGAATACCAGCTTCGAATTTCCATAACTTTTCCTGTCCTGAAAGCGTAAGGACAATAGTTGTCAGTAAAGGTGGGATTCTGAGTTGTCATTTACGCCTGGCCAGACTTACAAACCTTTCGACGGGTCAGGTTGGCGTAAGATACCATCCACCCTGGTTTGTTCGTTAGCGCCTAACTTCAAGACCAGGGTCCGCCCCAAGATTCCTATCTCAACATCAAAACGGCCGATTTTCCTACGAGAAAACCGACGTCTTAGAAATAGACTCCCTGAGTATTGCTAAATTCTGTGATCTTTTGCGTTGAGTTAACGCTTATGGCTGTTTTGCTGTATCTTTTTGAATTTCGGACCAGGACCCCTGTCGCCAGTTCCGAGCTAACAAACAAAGTCCAGAGTTGTCCTGTAACGTCACTTCGTACCCTGCCTGCAACTCTAACAGTAAACTTTCACTCATTTCACCGAACTGAAAATTGTTGTCAATTTCACTGCCATCCCCAAGTGGTAGCCCCACATCGCATTCTTATCTTATCTAAACCCTGGTCCACAAGCCAGCGCCTTCGACAACTCGGCCATGTTACACAAGCGGGTTTGGAGTTGCACACCATGTACGGATCCGTACATGTACCTCACTCACTGACCTCGGAATGTGGCTGTTACACATTGTAAACAACATCAAGCACGGACCAAGCATTGCCTGGAGATGTCGCCCATCCAAACCTGGGGCGGCTCCTTAGCCTGCACGATAACGTTAACTTCCGCCCTGCTGCTATCTCTTTGCACGAGGGCGGCATGGGCATTCGGCGACGTGTTCGATGTTCGAGAAGCGACCATCGACAGCGTGCACAGCGCGCTCTTCACCCGCAGCACGACATGTCGAGAGATAGTTTCGTCCTTCATTGCACGCATTGAGCAGTTCAACCCCGTGATCAATGCCGTCATCTCGCTAAATCCAGGTGCCCTCTCGGCCGCAGACCGCCTTGACGACCGGATCGCCGCCGGCAATGTGACTGGTGCTCTGTTCTGCATCCCCGTCCTTCTCAAGGACAACTTCGATGCTGTGGGTATGAGTACCACGGGTGGCTGCCGGGCGTTGGCTGGAAACAAGCCTGTCGCCGACGCGCCTACTGTCCGCGCACTGACGGAAGCTGGGGCCGTCGTGCTGGGCAAGACTAACCTCCAGGAGATGGCGTTGGAAGGCCTGACCGTTTCTTCACTCGGCGGTCAGACCGTCAACCCCCACGACTTGACTCGGACGCCTGGAGGAAGCGGGGGGGAACAGGTGCAGTAGTCGCCGCGAACATTGCCATACTCGCTACCGGCACTGACACGGTCAACTCCCTTAGAAGTCCGGCCAGCGCCAATTCGCTGTTCAGCTTCTGTCCCACGAGCGGCCTCATCTCCAGAGCGGGAGTGATCCCCGTTAGCTTCACCCAGGATACTGTTGGGGCCATGGCACGAAATCCAAGGGATCTCGCAGTCGCCCTGACAGTCATGGCAAGTGTCGGGTTCGATACTGGTGATAATGTCACAGCCTTGGCTCCTAGCGAGGTTCGCCACAGGGACTACTCAGCATCTACGCATGGCCGGAGTCTGAAAGGGTTACGGTTCGGTTTACTGAGCGGCTTCTTCAACCACGCAGCATCTGCTGAGACAACGCCGGTCAATAATATCATGGCCAGCATGGTGTCCATGCTAACATCTGCGGGAACCGAAGTCGTGAATATCACCGACCCTATCTACGATACCCTTGCCATTGCGGAGCTTGATGTGCAGGCGTTCGAATTCAGAGAAATGCTCGATGCTTATCTGGCAGGAGGCTCTCAGCCAGCAAGTTTCGCTGAGCTCTACAGTAGCGGCGAATTCCTTGTCATCCCGGTCCAATACCAATTTATTAAGAGGGCGTCGCGTTCGTCAACCGGCGATGCGGCCTATTTTGAGACTCTGAGCCGTATCCAGGACCTGAAACGTGCGCTGCAAACCACGCTTGCGAGCAACAACCTCGACGCTCTAATCTACCCGGAGCAAAAGAATCTCGTCGTCAAGGTTGGCTCGCCGTCGCAGAGCGGGAGGAATGGGATTTTGGCTGCTCTAACGGGTCACCCCGTTACTTGTGTCCCGGCAGGCTTCTCCCGTCCGTCAGCCGACGCCCCGCTGGGGGTCCCAGTTGGTATGGAGATCCTAGGCCGGCCATGGACCGAGGATCTCCTGCTGAGTATTGCAAGTCAGATCAGTGAGCTTGCGCCAGTCAGGAGGATACCGCCGTTTGCCAACGCGAGTGCCGAACCCAGGGTCTATGAGAGCGTGCCTATTATTACGCCGAACTCGGGCAATGTACCGGTAGCATACCCGTTGGGAGTTCCCAAGAGGATGTCACAGTCAGGAATGTCACGTACGTGGTGAATAACTATGGATTTAGGTGAAAATGTTAATTTGGCTGTCTCTGTTGGACCCACCCAACGGACCGTCCCGAGCCAAAGGAAAGCAAGACGCAATACATATTCCAGATCCCGTGCACTGCTTCCTAAACAAGAACTCGTATAGGGGAGCACTGAGCCAGTCGACCACCCGACCAAACTCGATAGATTGGACACACTCAACCCGCCGCTGGCCCGGTGATATCGACCACGGTTGGGGGGCGGTTGGATGGAGAAGCGGCATCGAAGACCGTCCTATTTACACCCAGTCAGTCAGCCGCCCTTCTCCGGTCCCCTCTTTATCCTTTCTTCATCAGGAAGGAAACGGACATACCCGACATATCTACAAGCACAGTCGCAGCCGCCACAGCCGCCGCAGTCGAGACAGATACAACGATAACCTGGCCCAGGTTGCATGTTGGCTCTCCCATGAGAATGATGAGATCGGTTCTCCCCGCCTCTTAGGTGAACCGGCCTATTGTCGTAGCCTTCGGGCTCGTCGGGGGCTTGCCTAGCCCCGCCGTGCCACTCACGGTTGATGTTGGCGCGGCTCGCTTGAACCGCCGCTCCACGTGCATTCTGCCGAGAGCGTCTCCTCCATTACATGAACTTGCGGCACTCTTCCCAGCACTTTTAGACGATGCGGATGAGAAGGGCGAACTTGACAGCCTTCCAGGAGACCGGCCAGAAGAGGTAGTATCTCCTGTCCCCAGCGATCCTATCCCCAAACCTGTCTTCCGGCGCTGCCCCGACTCAGTTAGCAGCCAGCAAAGGGAGAGACGACTGGATCCGTGGAAATATGCTCTTACGTGCAGGCCAGTAATAAGCGAACCCGATGATGAAACCCAAAAAGAGGTATACGCTGACACAAATGGCTGCGAGCTGCCCCGTCGAAATGCCGCCCTCGCTCGCGGCGCTGTCCATCGTGATTGAGTAGCGTGTTCTTGGTGCGAGTTGGGCAGTTCTTGAGAACAGGAATCGACCTGGAAAGGTATGAGAAGGGCTAGGCTTCCAAGGTCGAATTGCACGGCCTCCGGAGGGCTTTGTACTCACCCTTAAATACCATAGGCATTTATTTGCCACCTCGTCTGATGCCCTTAGGCGCGACGTGGCCCCCTGATGCTGGCGGATGGCGCTGCGGTAAGAGAAACACCCGGTCAGACCGCGGGCCTTTGTAGGCCGGAAAGAATCATGGCAGTCGGCCAGTGCCTTTTCGGGAGTCGTCATCTGTATGCACGGACAGTCAAGTATGAGACCTGGGAAAGGCGCTCTTCCTGTCTGGTATCGAAAGGAGAGAAAGCTGCCTGCCCACGCAAGGGTGGCACCCTTTCGAGAGCTGATCCGAGGCATTTCAGTCCCGTCACATCGGATTCCTTCTTGTATCTTGATGTTTGATACATGATGGGTCATTCGAGTGGACCTGTGCTTTGCTTCCCCGTTGCCACCTCCGGATATGAGAAAGAGGGTCTACGTCATGCGTGCCTCGGTCAAAGCCATTGTTACAACCTAACTTGTTCCGTTTTCCCAGGACTACAGCTCAAAAACCCAACGTGGTAAGAAAACAGAGCTATCTCAAACGTACAGTCTTCCTCCCGCAAACCAAAGGACGCACCACCTATTTCGCACTGTTCAGGCAGCCAAACCGTTCCCATACGCAACCGTCTCCCTTGGTCTCCCTCGGTCCTCCTGTTTTTGCCTTGCCAAACTCACAGCTTAGACGCCGGCTTAGGCGTTCCAGCCGAAGTGATCTCGTTGTACAGCAGACTGGTAGTTTTGAACCCGTCAGCTCTCTGTTCAACCCCACAATTAGCAAGGCAGGTTAGGAATACTCACGAAGTCAAGAAGTCGGCATAATCCTCCCCGGTGACCTGTCCCGAGAAGTACTGCGCCGCCAGGTGGTACTTGTTGCCCTTGGGCGCCTTGGCCGACAGCTCCTGCGCCTGCTCCTTGAGCAGCTTGAGCGCGTACGCCTTGTCGACGCGCTTGCCCTCGGCCGTGGTCACGCCGTGGCGCACCCACTGCCACAGCTGGCTGCGCGACACCTCAGCGGTGGCTGCGTCCTCCCTGGAAGAAGAAGAAGAAGAAACGGTGTTAGTGGGGCTGGCTCAAGGGGGGTATAATACGGTTGGGAAGGGGGAAAGGGAGGGAAACAAACATGAGGTAGTTGATCGGCACGCAGCCGACTCCCCGGATCCAGGCCTCCATGTACCCGAGACCGATATTCAGGTTCTTGCGGATGCCCTCCTCGGTGATCTTGCCGGGGACGTTCATATTGAGAAGGTCATTTGCGGTAATCGTGACATCCTCACGGCGCACAAACAATTGGTTGGGGGTAGGCATGTGCTTGTTGAAAATCTCAGTGGCGATGGAAGCGAGGGCAGGGTGGGCAACCCAGGTGCCGTCGTGGCCGGCGCGCACTTCACGCAGCTTGTCGGCGCGCACACCCTCCATGGCCTTCTCATTGGCGGCCGGGTCGTCCTTGATGGGGATCTGAGCAGCCATGCCACCCATGGCGTGGACGCCACGCTTGTGGCAGGTCTGGATGAGCAGCTTGACCTATTTGTGGCGAACGCCGTGTTAGTTCTATTGTGCCTGAAGAAGGCGAACCATGGAATGGGCAACCCACATAAGCATCCATGAAGGGCACCGTCATGGTGACGCAGCTGCGATCAGGCAGCACAAAGTTTGAGTTCTGGCGGAACTTCTTGATGACGCTGAAGATGTAGTCCCACCGGCCGCAGTTGAGACCGGAGCTGTGGTCGCGCAGCTCGTAAATGATCTCGTCCATCTCGAAGGCCGCCAGGATGGTCTCGATCAGCACGGTGCCACGAATGGTTCCCCGCTGCATGCCGATGTAATCCTGGGCCAGGTTGAAGACGTCATTCCAGAGGCGCGCCTCTAGGTGCGACTCCATCTTGGGCAGATAGAAGTAGGGGCCGAAGCCGCGTTTGACGGTCTCGAAGGCGTTGTGGAAGAAGTACAAGCCGAAGTCGAACAGGGAACCGCTCATGGGCTCGCCGTCGACTGTGACGTGCTTCTCCTCTAGGTGCCAGCCACGTGGCCGCACAATGAGGGTGGGAAGTTTCCTGTCTGTCCGCAGCTTGTACTCCTTTGCGCCTTGCTTGAAGTCGACCTGGCGCCGGACGGCATCGTACAGATTTACCTGGCCGTTCACCATGTTGTCCCATGTCGGGGCACTCGAGTCTGGAGAACGAATTAGCTGAGGCTCTTTCTCACTACTACACCGCTGACTGGGACATCCCGACGGGGGATTCCGCTCAGGTCTTTCCGGGCTAACAAAACAAACCTTCAAAATCAGCCATGTAAGTGTAGACATCAGCATTCAGCGCATTGACCACCATCTTGCGGTCCGTCGGGCCCGTGATCTCGACGCGGCGGTCAACCAGGCCCGGGGCCGGTGGCGCACCCTTCCATGTCGGGTCGTCGCGGATGTGCTTTGTCTCGGGCAGGAAGTCGGGGAGCGCGCCCTTGTCCAGCTCGGCCTGGCGGATCTTGCGGCGCTCGAGCAGGGCCTTGCGGGTCGGGTTGAAGGAGCGCTGCAGCAGGGCAAGGAAAGCAAGCGCCTGGGGTGTCAGGATCTTGCGCTGGGACTCCTGGATTGGGCCGAGCACGTTCACGCCCTGGAGGATGGTCTCGTGGCTGGCCATGGTTTCCGTCTGGCTGGTGTCTCTCGTAGTGTTTATATCCAATGGGTCAATGTGTAAAGACAGTCGACACTGTCTGGCGTTGCGGTTGCGTTCGTACTACAGCTCCGTGTCAGTACTCGGTCTTGGCCTTCGCTATATGTTTGTCAAGGAATCACGCGTCAAACAGCGCCACTGGAAGGCTGGAACAAGTGCCGAAACAGGCCGCAGATCACGGGAATTGGCCACCAAGACGGGACAAGGGAGGGTGTAGGAGGTTAGGTAATTGATCCTGGACGGTGAGCCCTTTGACGTACCAATATGACAGGTCTCAATCCCGAATCCTCTCTTCTTTAGCTGATTCTCGATGGCTGTTCGTGAATGGGGAAAGGGTTTAAGTTGTCCGGATGCGGCGACGGAGAGGAAGCTACGAGGGGTGACGAAAAATATCAGGACCTTCAACTGGCAACCTTCGGCAACTAGCAGTCGCTAGGGCTGATTCTATAACCAACATGAAGCCGGTGGATGGCCGGTGTAACCCCTGCCCATGCCAATGCCATCTCCATTTGGGTTCGTTCGGGCCTGGGGAAGCTCGAGGCTTGCATGTGATAAGCCTAACGGCAACGATACCGTACGTAATGCCATCGAGTGAGGTCATCGAAGCGGGGCCCCGCGATTGCACTGGAACCCCAGCTTGTCAATGTCAATTGCCGTTGCCGTTTCTGGCCGCGGTTATCCCCGACTTACACCCATCCTCGCTACTGTGTAGAAACTTTGTAATGTAGAAGCCAACAGCTTCGGATCGACTTGTCAAGTGAGAATCGGAAGAGAAACTGGAACTGCGGCACGACCCGGGCAAGCGGGCTGCCGTATCAAATCACGGCCAACCTGAAGGCCATGCCCAGCTCCCCACCTGCTGTCACCCTTAACGTTATCCGTATCAAGACTCCATCGCCCGTTGCTGCGCCAAGAACTGGAGCTTGGGCCCGCCAACCGAGCTCCGATCGGCCGTCTCAAAGCCGAGGTCTTGGAGTCTCAGTCGAGGAGCCGAGTGGAGACATTGCCGACCTCCAGTGTGCCGACAGTTCCCGACCGAGCGTGCATCACAAGCGATACCGCACAGAACGAGGGGTGCACCCATCCAGCTTTAGTTGGATTGTCTTCCCTTCCACGCAGTCAGGTAGTATTATATATGACTCCGTCCTCCTCTTACATGTCTCTCGTAGATTGACTACATCTGGTAACCCCGGCCATCACACGCTCCGGGGGACGGAGGCCGTTCATCATCATGCTACTCGTACATGCCCGTACGGTTCATCTCTGCTGTACGTAGTGACTCGGAGATGGCGGTATCACGTGTCACTTGGTGCAGCGATTCTTATGGGACTTGTCAGCCTCCCGGCCCTCAAGTACGGGCGCAAAGACGAGCACGTGAGCCCTCGGAGGGCTCTCCTACTGTCTCGATCAGACAGAGGTAGCGTTATAGATCTAGCCCTTGTAAGGCTTAGGGCCGACCATGAGCTCGGGTCTCACGAGCGCGTCAAACTCTTCCTCAGTCAGCGCCTTCAGCTCCATGGCGCTCTCCTTGAGCGTCAGGCCCTTCTTGTGCGCGTTCTTAGCCACCTTGCTGGCCATGTCGTAGCCGATCTTGGGGTTGAGGCAGGTCACCAGCATGAGCCTAGCAGGCAAAAATCCGGGTTAGCACAGGGTAGGCAAGGTGCAAGATTCACGGACAACAACACTCACGATTCCTTCATGATGCTAGAGATCTTCTCCTCGTTTGCCTGGAGGCCGACCACCAGATTCTTCTCAAAGCTGCGCATGCCGTCCGACAGCAGCCGGATGCTGTGGAGCAGGTTGCGAATCACCAGCGGCTTGTAGACGTTGAGCTCGAACTGTCCGTTCATGCCACCAATGGTGCAAGCAACGTGGTTGCCCATGACCTGAGCGCACACCATCGTGAGCGCCTCGCACTGCGTCGGGTTGACCTTGCCGGGCATGATGGAGCTACCGGGCTCATTCTCGGGCAGGATCAGCTCGCCAAGGCCGCATCGAGGTCCGCTCCCAAGATACCGGATGTCCTGCGCGATCTTGGTGAGCGACGCAGCGAGCGTGTTGAGACTGCCGTGTGCCTGCACGATGGCGTCGTGGGCGGCCAGCGCCTCAAACTTGTTGGGAGCCGTCTTGAACTCGGTGCCCGTCATCTTGCTGACTTCCTCCGCAATCGCTTCGGCGAAGCCCTCGAAGGTATTGATGCCAGTGCCCACAGCAGTACCGCCCTGGGCCAAGAGGCGCAGGTCCGGCAGAGCGCTCTCGACGCGCTTGATTCCGAAGTCGAGCTGTGCGACATAACCACTGAACTCCTGGGCGAGAGTGAGGGGAGTGGCATCTTGCAGGTGGGTGCGGCCGATCTTGATGATCTTCTTGGCCTCGAATTCCTCCACCTTGGCCTGCAGCGCGGCACGGAGACTGCGCAGAGCCGGAAGCAGCTCGCCCTCGATCTCCAACACCGCGGCGATGTGCATGACGGTCGGGAAGGTGTCGTTGGACGAAGCCGAGCGATTGACGTGGTCGTTGGGGTGCACCGGCTTCTTGGTACCCATTGTGCCGCCGAGGATCTCGATTGCCCGGTTGCTGATCACCTCATTGGCGTTCATGTTGGACTGGGTACCAGAGCCGGTCTGCCAGACGACGAGGGGGAAGTGGTCGATCAGCTTGAGGTCCGCGACCTCCTTGGCCGCCTGCTGAATGGCCTTGCCGATGGTTGGGTCTAGGGAACCGGACAAGTCACTGGATTAGCTCCCGCCGGCAACTGCGACACTGGAATATCGTCGAGAGAAGGGAGCATTACCAAGGCCATAGCGCATGTTAACCGTCGCAGCAGCTCCCTTCAGGATACCGAAAGCCTTGATGATAGGGGGTGGCATCCGGTCCTGGGGCTGGTTTATGCGGAAGTTCTCGAGGGAGCGCTCCGTCTGCGCTCCCCAGTACTTGTCGGCCGGAACCTGGATCTCGCCGAAAGCATCGCTCTCGGTCCTCGTGTTTGCTGCCATCCTCGTTGCGCTGCCGTGAAAGTATCTCTGCTGCTGGACCGCGGGGGTTGTGCGGCGGGTTGTCCATGACGAAACTGGAACGTGGGATGACGCATTGATTGACGCTTTTTGACATGTGCTCAGCGGCCTAAGGGCTGTCCTCGGCACACCAAGACTGCCGCGGGCTGCGGGCCCGGCAATGCGAAACGATCGAAGCATGCTGAAAGTCGCCTGACCAAAAGCTGGCCTGCCCCAAGTGCGGAAGCTGGATTAGAGGTTGAATTGAAGCGATTGCGCCTAAGAAAGTCGATTTCTAGCGAATGGTACCAGACAACCCCCTACGGTTAGCGATGGATGAACGACGGAAGTTCAACGATGATGCGCGAAAATAAGGATCTCGAAACTTCCAATTAATTATCTACTGTATTTCCCCGGCGACCAAATAATTCCCGGTATCCAATCCGAATCCATCCTCCCAGCAAAAGTCGGCTCGGAAGCCCCCGTCCATCCGGCGCCTCAGTCCGAGAGATCCCGATCGGGGAATCGGATGAACCCCTGTAAATGTCATCTCCCATAGCAACCACAGCCCCTGAAAATGGAGGGCGAAGCAAAACAACCTGGAAGACATTCGAACGGGCGACCAGCGACTGTGTAGAATCCAGAATGTGTCCCAACGTAATGCATCTCCATTTTGTTCACTACGAGTCATAGAAGTACTTCCGCCGTGCGCTACTAACATATCTGCCACAGCAACAACTCGATGAATATTTGCGCGTATGAAATCACCTCCCCTGCTTCTTGCAGATACTTATGAGGACAGGATAATCCAACACCATTATCAGATCTCCCAGCGATGCTTCTGTAACAGCCTGGCTCCTCGCCCCCGATCTCTTCTCTCGACTTATCCGACTGACCGAAATGGATGTATCTGGTCTCCAAACAAGCCTCGGGAGTGGGCAACCGAGGTCACCACAGGAAAAGCCACAGCCAGAACCTTGCCGTATCTCATGAATGACTCGAACAATAAGCACATCAAATACCGGTAGGGTCTACCCACTTGCCATCCTCGAAGCTTTTTGGGTCTTGGGTGGAGGGATAGTGCGTCCGGACGAAGCGAAACTGTCAGGAAACATTGCCGCAGTTCAAGAATTAAGCGTCTTGATCATCATATTGACCTTCCGCTTATCAGTAACCAACAGAGCGCGGGTGCTGAATGCAGTGTAGATCGCGTCCACGACCTTGTGGAAGCTGCTGGCTGCACCCTTCTCCTGGGTGAAGCGGGCAATGCTGAGCTGGTTGCGCTTGCCATGTTCAATGACAGTCATCAGCTCGACAGCAAACGACACCTCCCTCAAGTTGAGATCTGTTGAGGAAAGCAGTCAGCCACCCGGACTCTGAGAAAGTCAATCCCAGGGAACTTACAGTTCTTCGCGCCGACCCGGGCGAAGATAACGTTGCGTGCTTTGTCCACTTCAATATCCTTCATACCGTACTTGCGCCACTCACGCAGCAGGATTGCCACTTCCTGACGAGCACGCCGCTTGAGGATGGCGAAGCAGATATAGCGCATGGCAGGCTTGACGCGGAAGAGACGAGCCAGCCAGTTTTGTTGGACCTCAATCTTGCGGATTCCGCCACCATCGCTCTCCGACCAAACGCTGTGTCTCGAGTTGCCGAGCATCTTGGATTCCTTGCTGAACCTCTTCTTTGTCGTCTTCCCATTGCGAGTGTGCGCATCATCTGGATCTGAGTCTAAATATTGAATGCCGAGTCAACAAGTAGAAGTACAACACCGAATGGTTGTCCCGCTTACCTGCAAGCGACATTTTCAGCTCATCCTTAGCATTCTTCCAGAACGAAAAGCCGAACGACTTCTTCTTTTGCACACGTTGGATCAATGATCCCTCGGTCAGTTGCGGCACGGGTCCGCTGGGGCGTTTGGCTTCAAGGTCCGCAGCACTCTCCCCGGACTGGACAGTGGTGTCTGTAACAGTCACAAAGCTTGAACCGCTCGCGCCCTCTTTAGAATTGCGTTTGAACCAGGAAGAGACCCTCTTTTTGGCCGGAACCGCTTCGCTGCTGTGGCCATCCGCTGAGAGGCCTTTCTGCTGTGACCCGTGGGATGTGTGTCTCTGCGAGTCTTGAAATGATGACCCTGATGTTGCCTTATTGGGGCGGGGATCTTGTGACACTTTGCGAACATTGAGCGGTTCGGGCACCTGCACCTGGTCTCGGGCCCCTAATTCTGTGGGTGAATTGACCACGCGGATGGTATTTTCGGCTCTGGCTAGATAATCCAACCCCTTGTTCTTAGCACGGGTGGGCGTCTCCAGCGCAGCAGTGCCCAAGTCATGTCTGCCGACATTGCGGCTCACCCGGTCATCTGATGTGTTCTCGAAGATGGAGGGTAGTGGCCTCGGGTCCTTCATCGCCCGTTCATACAGTGGCTCGGAAACAGTTCGGCGCTCAGGAATCTGGACTTTCAAACCGGAATGGACCTTGTATGGTTTCGCCATTTGTGTAATGGATTCGACATTTGAGCCATGATTCCGAGTTGAGAGAGGCGAAACAGTACTCTGAGATGGAACAGGGGGTAGTGGCCGGTTGTCCCAGGGACGGGTTCCCTGCTGCCTTCTGTCTGCGGACGCCGGCCCTTCCGGAATGCGCAATGTCGACAGGTTTCCCAAGGACAGCGTGAATGGACTTGCTTCGCGAGAGTCCAGTCCCGCTTCGTTTGGTTCTGCAAGGAGAAGGGAGCTCTGGAAAGCCTCGTCGCAGTCACGAGCGATGCAGTGGCTGAGTTGCTCAAGCTCTTCGCTCCAAATGAACGTGTCATCCGTTGTGTCGCCAATATCGGCCATCGACCTGGTAGCTCTCACTTGATGGTAACCCAACTCCTTGACCGGGCTAGTGGGCGAGACCGTGTCGCGGTCATGCGTCGCATCATCCCCCACACTGCTGGCTGGAGCTGCCAAGGTGGCGTGGCGGTTCCGACGATGACGCTGAGCCTTGTTGCGGACGCTCGAGAAGCTGACCGAGCGCTTGGATCGACTATTTACGCGGACACGGGGGTTGCTGTGGTGGCTCCGGATGGAGCTCATGGACATTTGAGGCGAGTTCAGATGGCCGGCTGCGTTTGTACGCCGCGAGTCCGTCCTTGGCCGCTGTCGGAAAGAGCCGTTGACCGATCGATACGAGTGGTACGAGTGCGAGACAGTAGTAGAAGACGGCTTGACGCCCGGCTCCGGACTGCTGCGGTGGACGACGATCTTGGCATGGCTTACCTGAGAACTGCAGGGTTGAAGGACACGGGATGCATTGTAAGGATCGTAACTTCGGATAGTGCCAACCTCGTCTACGTCCGGGACATTAGAGATTACTGTGAACCGGGACACGGTCCGGCCATGGCCATTCCGTCCTGGGTTGGTGAACTGGCAAGTCGAAATACGCTTGCTCCAGTTGGGTGGCTTCAGGTGATGGAAATCACTCTTCGAGATAGGGACGTTGTTGTTGTAGTTCTCCAGCTGAGCCTCCCGGTGGTTGTAGAGCAACCAGTAAAACATTTTCTGATCATTCGGCCTGTCATCCTAATCAGTATTGTACCTAATCAATCCTTCGAAGAATAAGAGCTTACTTTTCCTGCCTGAGCTTCTCCTGGAGAGCAGCTTCCGAATAAGTGTGCCAAAGAGCCTTCAACTGACGCAAGATCTGAACATCAATTTCTTCGGGAATCGGCGCAGTGTCCAGGTTCCGCGGCGCCGTCTGCGACTGTCCATCCCATTGCTGGTACTCGTCCAGATAGTCGTACTTCTTAATGAGGGCATGTCGCCACATCTGCTTCATAGTGATTCGGTGGGCTGGCTGATCCACCAGAATTCTCCGGATAAGGTCTTTGGCATCCCTTGTCAGATGGTGCGGCATCTTGTACTCTGCGCGCTTCGCTTTTGCCAACATGACGCCCATGTCATCATCGTCAAATGGAAGACGTCCGGCGAGCATGGCAAAGAGGATCACTCCCATGCTCCAGATGTCGATGGCCGAGCCCTTGTAGAATTGATGGCGGAGCAGCTCAGGGGCAGCATAGTGCGGACTTCCACAGGTCGTCCGAAGCTGGTGGTTTGGGTTCTGTTGCAGTGCTGCCATGCCGAAGTCTGCAATCTTGATCTGGCCGTTCGCTTTCAGCAGGATATTTTCGGGCTTCAAGTCGCGATGGCAGATGTTGAACGAGTGGCAGTACTCTAAGGCGGTCATCATTTGGCGGAAGTAGAAGATTGCTTCTTCTTCACGGAGCAGCCCGTTCCAGTTGATGAACTCGAAGAGGTCTCCCTTCTCGACGTATTCTGTGACCAAGTAGCTAAACAAACGGTGGTCAGCACACCCCACGGTGCACGGATACTGGGATTGAAGTGCAAGGCTTACATCTCGGACCGATTTTCCCATATGTCCAGCAGCTCGATTATGTTGGGGTGTCGAATGAGCTTGAGAATGGCTACCTCGCGCTCAATCGCCAGCGGCATCCGGCGGAGGCCCCCGTCAGCACCCGTCGTTGGCTTCCTGTAATCGATGGAGTCCAAGTTCGCCAGACTGCCTGCTTGGGTCATGTGGGCAGTGCTCTTGGCGACTATTTTGATTGCCACCAGCTGATGGGAAGCCCGATGACGGGCGAGACGGACGCGTGCCGAGGCACCCTTTCCCAGTGTCTTGCCCAACTGCCATGGGCCAATATGGGTCTTGAGCTGGCGCGTGCTGGACGCGTTAGATGAGACATTAGAGAACTGAGAGACGCGTCGGGAGTCAGCTGCCTCGCGAGTGTCCTGGGTAATCGCTGGGGGACGGGGGTTAGCTGGGCCAGGTCCGGCCGTAGCTGCCAGTGTCGGTGTCTGTTGTGTACGTTGTGCGGCGGGGTGATTGTTTGGCGTGGCAATTGGATATGAACGGCCTCGACCGGCAGTCTTGGATTTGGACAATACGTGGTTCTCGTCGTCACCGACCTGGTACCGGCGGGTGACATTGGCGACAGTGGCGTGGTTGAGCCGCTGTGTAGCATCACCCAATGGCTGACGAGTGCCCGGGTTCCTGGAAATGCTGTGGTGATCCATGACGACCGAGCCAGTGAGTGGGTGCTCAGTACATCATTGGCCGTTGGAAAGAACAAGAGAAAGCAACCGAACAGCAATATGAAGAAATTCGGTCAATAAGACTCGAATGATTAAATGTTGAATTGTGCAAGTCCTGACCGAGAGCCACCAAGGGAACAAAGGAGCGAAACCGACAGGAATGGTGGGAAAATGTCTGGTGTGCGGTCCGGTCAGGATAGAAGCAAGTAAACAAGAGGAGAGGGGCTGAAGGAAGGAGCTGTGAGAGGACGCTACCGGCAGAGAATGAGCGGAGATGTGCAGAATGTTTTGCCGGCCGGGTTTTCTCGGTGCAAGGTCAGGAATTTGAAGGCATGATAAGGTTGCGGGAAGGAGGGGTCAACAGAGGCCCAGCCAGGAACGCAGGTGTCTCTCGGTGGCTCGCAGGAGGATTGCCGTAGATCCCACGAAAATTGTTTCCACGCCGCGATCGATGGTGCACCTTATTGCCGGCAGGAATGAGAGCGGAGAGCAGAGCAATCACTCTGTACACCATTTCCACTTGGCCACTCGGTAAGAAAACGCCTGCGGGTAGGAGCGCATGGAGACACATAACACGAAGGGAAATTCAACCTAGGTGAGGGCCTACTCAAGCTGGCTCATCCTGAGTATTCCATAATGCTCTCACGAAGGACATGGAAGCTTGGAAGTGACCATGTCTCTTGGTCCTGTCTCCCACTCGGGTATGCCCGGTACAATATGGTGAAGATCAACACGGCCGGCATGGAACCAGATGATACCTGCCCTGTGGTGTTAGAGAGCTTCATTCAAGTCGAAGGCCGACGTTTGCTGGGCACTGAAGACAGACGCCTGCAAGGCCATGGTTAGGCGCCAGTAAACACCATACAGACAACAGTGGCACAGCGCCCGGAGGCGAGTACTAAACGCATAGGTACCCCGTGTGCCCCTAGGCGACGGAGTTGGCGAGCAGAGGATTCTCCAGGAAAGGCCGTCCGCTTCTGCACTCGCTTCTGCACTGCCCCGTCATGTTAAACACTTGGCCTACCTAGCTATCTGCGCTCAGAAAGCAACAGCAACCTCAGTGTTGGCAGGTACCTAACCGGAACAGCAGCTGAAGAACTGAGGTTATCTCAAGCCAAGGAAGAGAGTGGCGTCTCGCTGCTTGGTCCCACCAAAATCTGCGAGGTCCCTTAGTACCCATGCAGCCATGGTAACGTTAGTTTGACAGTGTCAGTCTGCATGTCCCTGGCACTGTGCGCGCTTCAGTTTGACTGATGTTTCCGCAGTACCTTCAGTACCTGTCGCCGGACTTCAGCTGCCCTGGACCTCCGGACATCTGTAGCAGTGGTAGGTACTTTAATTTAACGTCATATATTTCCACGAAGAATGAGTTTCAACTGTATTCGCCAGCCATGCTCTTTGTGCGCTACTGCCGGCGGTTCTCCATGCCAAGCCGGTACCACACAGTGTGAAGCGTTTTCACCTCGACATCTCTTAATTCAATTCAGCGGACGCGTCGCGTCTTCAGCAAAGCAATTCCCAACCTCTACCATTCCTCAGCCAGCTACGGACGTTCCACGGCAAGCCACGCCGACGATGGGCATTGCCGGAAATCGGCGCAGGACCTTCACGAGAATTCGGAATTCAGCATTCTCCGAGCGTCAACATGTCTAATGCAGCCCGCGTCAACGAGCCGCTCCCCTCTTACGGCGAAGCTCCCACGGCTCCCGCGCCTGCGCGGCTTGCAGTCGACCCTTTCAGCTTTCTGCGCTTGAGGGGCGGGGACGGAGCCCGCGGATTTGACCAGGACGAGGACGGAGTTTCGTCGGATGAAGATCAAGGACAGCATGCACCGCCCAGACAAGCAGCCGTCCCCCGGTCTAGAAATGGACCGCGAAACTCGGAGTTCCATCCCGGCGCTATTGTCCGTGTGAAAGTCCGAAACTTTGTAACCTATAAGGAAGCCGAATTCTTCCTCGGGCCGAACTTGAACATGGTCATTGGGCCCAACGGCACCGGCAAAAGCTCGCTGGTCTGCGCCATCTGCCTGGGGTTGGGATACTCTTCAAGCGTTCTGGGTCGAGCAAGCGCCTTTGGCGAGTTTGTCAAGCACGGCACTGAGGAGGCTGAGATCGAGGTAGAGCTGCAGAGGAAGCCGGAAGATGCCGAGAACTATGTTGTCGGCCTCTGCATTCGGCGAGAGGACAACAGCAGGAAATTCACCATCAACGGGCAGAGAGTGTCACACAAGGAAGTCCAGAAGCTTATGCGCTCTCTCAGAATCCAGATCGACAACCTGTGCCAATTCCTGCCCCAAGATAAAGTTGCGGAGTTCGCTGCGCTCACACCGGTCGAGCTGCTCGAGAAAACACTGCATGCGGCTGCGCCGGAGGAGATGATCAATTGGCGCACTCAGCTGAAGGAGTACTTCAAGCTGCAGAAGGAGACTGAGCACAGCGGGGAGAAGATCCGCGAGGAACTTTGCAAGATGGAGGCCCGTCAGCAAGTGCTTCAGGCGGATGTTGAAAAACTACGGGAAAGGAAGGCCATTCAAGAAGAGATTGAGTATCTCAACAAGCTGCGTCTCGTGGTAAAGTACTATGATGCCCGGAGGAAGTGGAAGGAAGCAAAGGCACGGAAAGCCGAGGCCGAGCATTCTCTCAAACGACTTCATAAGAGCGTCGCCCCGGCACTCCAAGCTGTCAACAAGAAGCAAGAGTACCAATCCAAGGTCAAGCTGGTTGTTACCGACAGACAGCACCGATTGCAGGCTGCCGAAGCTGCTGCTGATGTTGCGATTGGCCAAGTCGAAGCTGCCCAAGCCAAATGTCAAGACCTGAAGGTCAAGAAAGAGGCGGAGAGGTCTAATTTCAGCACCAAAAAGGCTAAAGTTGCAGAGCTCCGGAGAAAGGTCACTGATTTGGAGGCCAAACATCGTCGAGAGCCCCCGGAGTTTGATGCGGCAGACTGGAACAGAAAAATCGTAAGGGCGCGCTGAATACCGGCCTGGTGCTCTTTGGGTTGCCGTGCTGACCATCCAATTTTAGCGTCAGCAAGAGCATCTGGACCGCGAAAAGGAAGGGGAACTTGGGGTGGTCGGAGAAGAGGCGAAGCGATTGCGACTACAGGGACACGAAAATAGGGAACAATTAGCAAGACTACTGTCCAGCGTGAAGGAGCTGGAATCGCAGCAAGGTCAACTCCTCGCTCAGTTGACAAGGATCAACAGCGACGTGGCCAAGGGTTGGGGCTGGTTGAAGGACAACCAAGGTGGCTTCGAAAAGGAAGTCTTCGGCCCTCCTATGCTCACGTGTTCTGTGAAGGACAAGCGCTACACTGACCTTGTTCAGTCCATGTTGCAGGCTGATGATTTCTTGTGTTTCACGGCGCAAACGAAGGAGGACCATCGCAAGCTGAGCGACCAGTTTTACGGCAAGATGGGTCTATCCGTCACGATACGCTCTTGTTTCACACCCTATAACGCTTTCAGGCCGCCCATACCGAAAGAAGAGCTGCCTGGCTTAGGATTCGACGGCTATGTAAACGACTATTTGGACGGGCCGGAACCGGTACTCGCCATGCTCTGCTCCGAAAAGAGGCTGCACGCATCTGCAGTCGCGCTGAAAGATATATCCGACGAACAATTCGAACAGATCCAGCGGACAGAGAATCTCACGCAGTTTGCTGCTGGAAGGCAACTATACCGCATCACGCGGAGAAGAGAGTACGGATCGGCGGCCGTTTCTACACGGGTTACCCAGTTCGGGAAAGGTCGTTTCTGGGCGGATCAGCCAGTGGATGCGGCTGAGAAGGCGGAGCTTTTACAGAGAATTGAGGAGCTGAAAACTCGGCAGCACGCTCTGAAGGAGGAAAACGATGCCGTAGAGGCAAGGAAGAGAGGAATCAAGGCGGAAAAGGCTACAATCCAACAGAAGATTGTATGCCCCCCTGCCTTGCTCGGCTGGTCAGCCCCTGCTAACAGAAAACTAGACGGAATTGAGAGATGCCAAGAATGAGCTCCAGCGCGAGTATACAGCATGGCAATCTTTGCCGGATAAGATAGGTAAGCATGCAACGTTCGAAGAGACAAGGTCCTAGAGATCCGCTGATAATACGGGCTTAGAGTCCAGCAAGAGGGCGTTGGGTCTGGCTGAGGAAGAGCTTACGGCATGTAAGGATCGCAGGCTTGAACTCGAGAAGCTCTGGGACCAGGCGATTTTGGACAAGGCCAAAGCGATCCTTCACCACCACAAGCAGATAGACGGCATTCGAAAGGCGCGTTACGCTTTGCTTGAGGCCCAGGTCCTCCTGATGGAAGCAGAATCGGATGTGGGTGTTCTCAAAGCTAAGAACTCCGAGATCACTCGACAGCTGGAGGAGGAGAGGAGGATACTCGACAATGCGAAGGCCGAGCAAGAAGAGCAGAAAGCGATTGCGGAGCACTGCAAAGGGGACGCCCTCAGTGTCATAACAGAGCAGAACCAAAATGAGCTATCGGCCAAGGCCAAAGAGACGACCGCGGAGGACGTCGATCAAGCCATTCAAGTGGAAAAGGCGAAACTCGAGGTCATTCATGCAAGCAATCCAACCGCGCTCGAAGAGTACGAGCGGTACGCGGCTAAGATCGAGAGGGAGCGTGCCAACCAGGCGAACCAAGAGAGCAAGATGGCGGAACTGAACGAGAGGATACGTGACATCATGAGTCGATGGGAGCCAAAGCTGGACGAGCTCGTCAGTCAAATCAATGATGCCTTCAGCTACAACTTCGAACAGATTAGCTGCGCTGGCGAAGTGGGCGTGCACAAGGACGAGGACTTTGAGAAGTGGGCCATTGAGATTAAAGTCAAGTTTCGGTATGTATTGTCATGCGCCCCTTATGAATTTGGCAAACAGAAAGGCTGACATGCTCTGGTGGAGTGAAAATGAGACGCTCCAGCGATTAGACCAGCACCGTCAATCCGGTGGTGAGCGGGCCGTCTCTACCATCTTCTACCTCATGGCGCTGCAGTCCATGGCGCAAGCTCCATTCCGTGTCGTCGACGAGATCAACCAGGGTATGGACCCGCGCAACGAGCGCATGGTCCATGAGCGCATGGTGGAGGTTGCTTGCCGCGAGCACACGAGCCAATACTTCCTCATCACTCCCAAGCTGCTGTCAGGCCTGCGATACGACGAGCGGATGCGGGTGCACACTATCGTCAGCGGTGAGCATGTCGACGAGCGTGGGACAGAGAAGATGAATTTTGCCAATTTTGTCAAGATCCAGCGGCGCTTGATGGGGCGTTGACAAACGTGGGAGAAGGGAGGAAGAATATAATGAGACTCGCTTCATGTTCATGCATGTGTGATGATATCCAAATATCTACTCCCTTCCTGCGTTTTGGGGCTTCGATAATAGGGAGCAAGATGCCCGAGCGTGGTGTCCTAATCGGACAATACCCATTCTAGGCAAATGGAATCCCGTGAGCCGTTGCCGATGACTAGGATATAACAGCATGTGCTGGCGCTGTCTCTTTTCATCACGTGTGGTTTTCAAGGTCTTCGAGGTTCAACACTACTAGCCAAACTTGCGATTTCAAGTCGGTGAAGACCCTGGAACATCAGATGAACCCTCGACGTCGCTGTGGAAGCGCCAAGAAGCGCTAACGTCGGTGGAGCCGCACGTTGGAAGCGAACTTGCACGCAGCGGCGAGGCCAAAGGTATGACGTAATGCTCCACCTTTCAGCGACCCTTGGGACCATCGCCGGCTTTGATTCAAGACGAACGAATGGACAGTCAGGTTGCATCGGATGATTTCATTGCAGTTTGTTCGCTTTGCGCATGTCCTTGGACTTACATGCCGGATACGGGAAATGTACCGAGACACACATTTGTCCTTACAGCTGTACAATGTCATCGTCGGGGGTCGGATACCAGTGGTGGGACGAAAGCTGCAAGGGGTACACGGCATCCGCTCAAGATGAGGTATCTGAGTGATTGCGATAAAGCCTGCCACAGTCGTTGGCTGCTCGAGTGACAACAAGCAGGCCGGTGAACGAGGCCAGAGGGCTGCCCTTCCCACCAGGTGACGTCACAGGCCACTTACACGGTCCTGAACGAGAGTTACAATATGAATAATAACTTGGTAGACGGCAATAGGAACTTGTACATATATTGCTCTTTTGCGTCCTCTTGAAACTTTGTCCAACACACCTCAACATGCAACAGAACCACAAACAACGAACTTGACTACACCTTGCAAACTTTGATCACCACGATCTCGATCTTCAGCGAACCAACCAAACTAGGATCACCAAGCATTAGCAACTGGACCACCGTCAAAATCAAAATGGGCGCCGTCGTCTCCTGCGTAAGTTCCACTTGATATCCCCGCCATCCACCAATACCTTTCTAACGGACTTCATATGTACAGATCGAGTCGTGCCTCCGCACCATCGGCCGCACCATCATGGCCGTCATCAACGGCATCGGCAGCATCATCATGGCCATTGTTAACGGCATCATCAACTTCCTCGACATCATCGTCGGCTGCCTGACCTGCAACACCTGCGGCGGCCGCAGGCACCGTACCGCAGGCACCACCAACGGAAGGCGCGGTTTCGGCAGAAGGAGGCACGTGGGAACTACGAGCACGATCTGAGATGGCTTGAAGCCCAGCAGTCTAGGCTTGGATGTACGATGGGGCGAGGAGGAATGGATTGGCGGATTGTAAGATTTAGCGGGCGGCGACGTTCCTTTTGTGGTTTCTTTTCCTCTTTCACGATGGACATGAGATACCCAATACCCCAGCTTCGGTTTCTGACGTGAGAGGGGAGAAATGGGAGGGGACGAGAGACATCTGACACGCTGGCTATCTCGTTGCATTCGCCTTTCACAGCGTCTCTGCATAATGAACATCATCTAAACCACCCCGAATCTGGCTAATGGCTCCAATGTATGCTTATGGGGCTCCGAAGCTCAATTCGATAGCGTCTTGGGAGTCGTAGATAGACCTGTGCTAGATCACTCTTCATCCTCCAACAAGTCCTTCGCAAAGAAGCCACATATCTTCCCGGCCGCCTCCCTTCCGACCATCGGTTCCAGTTCCTCCACCGTCATATTAGCTACCTCCTTGATATTCTCCGTCTCGAGCACAATGTTCATGATATTTTTGGGCGTGACCCCAGGCACCGCAGCCAGCATCTCCTGCGGCTGTGCATTAAACACTTGTTCGTCCGCCTTCGTATCCTGGTCTAGCCCGGCCCTGACAGCCGCAATCGGGTCCGGCTCGGCCTCATGCGCCTTGAGCCTCTCAAAGATCTCGGCTGTCTCGTACGGCGAAGACGACCAGATGATGCGCAGCTTCGGGAATGCCAGCGTCAGCAGGACGATCTTGCTCTGCAGGTCATTGGCACCGGCGTTGGCGGCGCTCACGCTGGAAATACTTCCGGACAGGTCGGCGAACGGCTCGAGGGTAAAGCTCTTGTTCTGGTCGAACTCGATGAGCAGCATCGGGTTCCTGTAGTGCTGGAACATGGTCTCGCACTGGCTGTAGAGGCGGCCGTCCTTGAAGGAGCTGATCAGGTCGCTGACGCTCTTCCGCTCGATGCAGATGTTCGGGCTGAGGATGTAGTCGCCCACTGTCAGCATGCAAGGCACGATGATCATTGACTTGCCGTGCAGGAGGGAGGGCAGCGAGGAGCGGAACTCGCGCACGTCGACCACGACGCGCGGCGGCTCCGCGGTGGCGGCTAGTTTCCCGCCGCCGGCGATGCGTGTGTTGATGGTTCGTAGGAAGGCTTCCTGCGGATCTTCGGCGTCCTTGGGATCGACCGTCATGACAACGGACATGCTGGCGCGCTCCTTGATGAGTTTGGTAAAAGCATCCTTCTCGCGGCGCACCGTGGACAGGTAGCGCTGTTCTTCGACCGATCCGCCGTAATACAGGAAGTAGACTCGGACGTTCCTATCGTTGTGGGAGGAGCGGTAGACTTCGACTCTGCGAATGAAGGAGGCATCCGGCTCGTACATGATGATGTACTTCGGCTTGATCTCTTCAAGAATGTATTCGTCCTTGTCCCCCTCATACGGATGGATGACGACCAGATCCTGCATCTCGTATAACTGGTAGTAGTCGTCCATATTCTCTAACGGATCCGCAACGACCTCTTCCTTTTGTTTGGTTTCTTCTTCAGTGATTTGAACCTCGGCCATCAGCTCAGCTACCTCGCCTGGTTGCTCAAAGTATTGCGCTATGCTCCCGTTGTCAAGGCGGCCAGGGCCTGCACCGACTACTCCGCCGCCGCGGACACGGCGCCTCTTGTTTGGAGGGGCCTTCCCCTTCGATCGGCCAAGGCGTGGGTCGACTGCACCAGCGACAGCCTTTTGGGTCTCGGAGAACAGAGTCACGCTGACTTGGGCAAATTCCCGCTTCCACTTGAGGTAATTACGCAGCTTTCTCCTCATCATGAAGGCAGCGGACGGCTTATCCTTCTCCGGGTCGTAGATCTCCTCGACCTTCTTCTCTACCCTCGGTTTGACATGCATTGTCTGCAGATAATCGCGGAGTTGTCGGCATGTATTGGTGTCTGAGCACATGATCAATATCGTGCCGTTAGAGTCATCGCGGAGAGCAGGCTCGAAGTAGAGGTCCCGGTCGATTTCTTCTAGTACCTCAGCCAAGATGGCCCACTTGGGCTGTTCTTCCAGCACAGGTCGCAGTGCATCAATATTAGTGGTGTCTGGACCTGCTCTCTGACTACTCGAGTAGACCCGCCTCCTTGCGGTTTCGAAAATGGTTTGCGCAGCGTCCAGGAAGAGCCATGGAGGCTGCGTCTGCCTTGTCGATCCGGGAGGCGGCGAATGAGCGGCATGGATGGTGTCGAGCTGCTGGAGGAATGAGACCGCATCGAGCGCCAGGATAGATTGGAGCATCCCCCTCAGGACGGTCAGGTCGTTCACGATCTGCTTTGTCTTCCAGCTGACGCGGTGCCAGTTCGGTTCCAGCTGCCGACGGACCATGACATCAAAGTTTTTGAGCAAGGCACTGTCAAGGTTCCAATCGTCCATTTCTAACCCTGTGTTGCCCTTTTTAAGCTCATGGATACTGACTTCAACGCATTCCAGGACGGCGTTTTGTATCTCGCGCATGGCCTCTGTCATGGGCACCTCCAGCTCAATCACTTCGGCCTTCTTCTTCCCCTCTAGCGCTTCGGCCACATGCACATGGAAGCGCGGCCAGAGAGACGCTTTCCGAAGGAAAAGGTTCCTCATCATGCTGGCCAGCGGTGAGAAGCCCACGGTGAAAGGGTCTGGGTTGTCGGAAAAGGCCTTGAGGAAGCCGGCTTTGTTCTTCTGGCGGTATATCCTGAGGATGAAGGCTTCTATAGACGTGGCAACAACCCGGTCAGCATGAAGGACCACCATCCCTGTAATGGTCTCCGGATTTAGAAGCCCCGTCAACATATCGACCACCAGAATGCGGGATGTGATGCTAAAGATGCCGCCTGCAGCGTACATCTTCTCGCGGGCGGCCACGCTGGTGAAGTCGGTGTTGACCACAGTCAGGCCGCGGGCCCGAGGTGACATGCTGATGGCGGCATGTTCAGCCAGAGCCTCGCCAATCCATGCGTTCTCCCTCTCCTCCGCGCCGACAATAACAATCAGGTTATTTCCTGCGGCATCGTAAGAATGGAGGAGATTGGTAATGAGCCGGATGAGGCCGAGTCCTCGCGCCAATATGACGAGCTCATCTTCTTTGCGCAGCTCCTCAAAGAGCTTCTGCTGGTATATCTGGAACGGAGTGTGAGTTAAAGGTCCCAGTCAAGGCGAGAGCGGCCACCTGACATACTAGAGGCAGCGAGAGCTTCACGGGCTGCACAGGCTGCGATGTGCCGGCCGCCGCCATATGGGACACGTTACTCGATGACTGGTCTCAAACATAGTCATCCTAAGGAGTGCAGGACCAATGGAAGTCGGTCTTGTGAGAGGTCGAGCTGACAGCTGTTGCCACGCGACAGTGAGGTGTCCCAGAACTTTGCCAAGCCTTGCCCTCTTGCCATTTGCAGAACAAGTCGTACAGTACTATCAGACAGGAAACGCCGACGTCATCGTCATCCGTCAGCTTGAGTTGCCATTACGAGTCCTTCTAATCCAACTTAAAAGGGGTACGATCTATTTGAGGCTCGCCACGATTCCTGCTGTTATCTTCTCCTTGCCATCTTCCTACTGCAGAGCAGAAAAATCAGTTGCAGCTACAAGACATTAACAGAAGGAAGCATCGACTTCAACTCGATCCCCCTTGCTTCTCCAACCCCTGTCACCCTCCACCATCATGGACCCTTCAAAGACAACCCAAGAGAAGAAGGACACCAACCAGCAGGTGAGCCGCATGCTGTCAAAGAGGCCAATGCTGCAGCCTAGATTACTGACGAAACAATACAGACCAAGGGGAATCCGCTGCACAAGGTCACGGATAATGTGAAGGCTGCGTTCCAGGCGCATTCTGCAAACCCTGGGCCGGCCATTCCGAAAGAGTTCAACGTTCAGCAAGAAGGGACCAAGGAGGAACGTCGCGCCAAGGCACAGGAGCTGAACAAGTGAAAGCGAACCGTGCTTGCTTTTGTATGCTAGAGCGTCATGTTGTATGACGAGATCAACCTTCCGTTTATCAGTTCGGCTAGATACCCATTGAAGCGGCCGGGTGTGGATGAGTGGCTGGTCAACAATTGCTGCCTTTGAACCCATGTCAAAACCTAGCACCGCATTGCGTAATCTCAACAGAAGAAGGTCTCCAAAGTGTGATTAAGACTAACAGTAAGCACCCAACAGTAGGTATCCGTATGCCTGCATCTGGGTAGGTTCGATATCCGGGTCAATGAATAGGTGAAGCTGGTCTGGTAATTCCAGAGTCATTCATGAACAAGCCCCACCTTGGGCAGCCGTGGCTGTGCCAAAACCCACTGCACTCCGCTCCCGGTCAACAGCCCCTGACTTTGTGCAGTCAGTACGTGATGCAAGCTTCCACCAGACCACGTTTCTACATACGAATTGCATACAGACTTTCTCGAGGCCGTCTTTCCCCCCTCGGCGCCTCTCGTGGTTTGTCCATTACTTGGCACTTACGGCTGCGAGCCGACCGAGTCTCTCACATTGGTCCATTTATCATCCACAGCAACCCCTCCTTTGCCGGATCTGGCCGCAGTTAGCGCTTTCTCATAATCCGCTTGGCGACGCACTCCAAGTGACCGACGGCGAAGGTTACAAGTCGAACTCTGCTGCGCCGCTAAGATTGTGACTCTGGGTTTTCTCGGCTTCCGATCGTGCCTATCTCCCAGGATCTTTCGATAGCGCACCGGTGGATCCGGTGCCGGGCATGTTCCCTAGTTCGCGATGCCGTCGATACTGAGTGACGACGACCGCGAGACCGTCAAGCGCTTCGTGCCGAAGCAAACCAACAAGATCCATGCTGTCGCTGTAGCTCGGCTCTACATCGCCTATCCTAACCGGTCAAAATGGACCTATACGGGCTTGCAAGGTGCCGTCGTGTTGGCGAATGACCTGGTCGGCAATACGTACTGGATCAAGATGGTGGACATTTCGGTACGTTTCGGACTCAGTGGTGTGTATGTTGAGAGTATTCCGTTGACAAGGTCGCAGCCAGGGAACCGGGGAGTGATTTGGGACCAGGAGATCTTTGAGAACTGGAGCTACAACCAAGACCGCGTTTTCTTCCATACCTTCGAACTGGAGGAATGCCTGGCCGGATTGTCCTTCGTCGACGAGAAGGAGGCGAAGCAGTTCCTAAAGAAGATGAATGACAGGGAAAAGAATGCGAGTAAGGCAACTCAAAAGACCAAGTTTGGAGGAACCGCGCCGGCGAGCCACCAGAAGCACCATCACGGTTTTTTGGGAGGCCTCTTCGGAGCCCATCGGCACTCTTCAGCTCCTACGCCGCACGAATCACCACACGTATCCGCCCCAACACGGGACCACCGGTCCGGAAGTGTGAACGGCTCCCACGAGCTAGCAGACTCGTCAGGCTTCGAGAAACTAGATGCCTTCGATCCGCAATGGAGGGAGCATTTTGGAGAGGATCTGAAATCAAAGGGCTTGACGGACGACTTTATCCGTGAAAACCAGGACTTCATTGTCGATTTCCTCAAGCAGGAACAAGTGGCACAGGCCAACCAGCCAGCATCGACCCCCCCCCGGCTCCCGCCGCCTCCGGTTAACGGGTCCGGAACGGGACTGAGAGCACCGCCGCCGCCTCCACCCGCGGCAGCGCATCGTCCGGCCTCCGAGACAATCTCGGCACCTTCGCCCCCGAAAAGGGGACCAGCCCCTCCACCGCCCCCGGCGCCGAGAAGGTCGGCCAACCACGTCTCAACCCAACCCGAACCAACAGCTTCTCGAGATTCGCCTCCGCCTCCTGCCCGGCCGAGGTTTGCGGTTCCTCCCCCTTTAGCGGATGCTGGAAAGTTTGCACGCTCAGATCCGCCTCGCGCTGTGCCATCGCCTCCCGCTCCTGGTCCCCCGCCTCCGCCTCGACCACCTAAGACGCCCGTGGAGAACGCGGAGCCGGCACAGCGGTTTAGCGTTCCTCCACCGTTTACTGGGCAAAGGAATGTGCCGCCCCCGCCGCCCAGTCGTGGTGCCGTTCCTCCTCCACCGCCATCCCGGGAGGCTGTCCAAGCGCACTCCCCGGCTGCTCCCCCTCCGCTACCTCCCAAGGCTCCTGCCGCAAGCGCCCCACCACTTCCCCCGTCAAGCTCGCGGCCTGCTCATTCACTGCCGGCTAGAAGCCCGGTTCCGCCACCACCGGCCCTCCCGTCGTTACCCTCATCGCATGCTCCACCGGCTCCCCCCTCCGCTCCCCCTCTACCTGCATCCAGCGCACCACCCGCTCCCCCTCCGCCTCCTCCGCTGCCTTCATCGAATGCTCCTCCTCCGCCACCGCCGCCCCCTCTACCCCCGATGTCTGATGGCGCACCACCCCCGCCGCCCCCCCCCCCCCCCCCCCGACCC
>MU860198.1:0-49722 GCA_033296875.1 Achaetomium macrosporum | reverse complement strand
CTCAGCCTGAGGGTTGATCTGGGGCTCCGGATGCGCTGGTGGTGTTCAAGCCGGGCACCGGCTGTATGACCGTTACAGACATGGCGTTCGTCGCTTCTGACATTGTTGAGGTCGGACCGTTCTCAGGAACAAACGTTTGCGGCCGTTGCGATTCATCCGACATTGAGCGGCTGTATGTAAGTCGTCCCGGGATGCAGGTTCGCCGAAGACTGAAGGGGAAACTAAGATTGGGTTATCTGTACATGTGTATATACGCAACAGTTAACGAACCAGAGCAACCTGCGTAAGTTTGCACGAAGGAATCCTGCTTTGAAACAGCATAAAAATCTCTCGAGCCAACCTAGTCTATCAGATAAGTGGTAACTAACGAAAGTATGAGCGTTCTGGGCTTCTAGCATTCGCCATCCACCCCGGGCCCGACGTTGAGAAGGTGGTGTTCTGTTTAACGCCCCATCTTCAAATTCTGAATCCCGAGCTTCCTGTAACCAGCTTCGATGACCCGATACGGTGGGTGGCACAACAGAGATCCCGCTTGCATTTGCCTTGCTTTTCAAAGGCCAGTCTGTGACTCGCCCCCACGGAGGCCGTCCATTGTGTGGATGGACTGCATTCGCCTTGGCGTACATGGATAGCTGTCGCTCAGCTCCGGGAAGCGCAGCCTTTGGCCCAGTGAACTTATTTAAGCCGCTATTTTGGTCGTAATGCTGCTGCAGACACGCCTAGAATTGCCACGACCTGCACACGCCCAGGCATCGGTCTGATCCCATGCATTGTTCGAGCCTGAAGCGGCTATCATTCATACCTGCTCAGGGACGAACCGGTAGGATATAAGCTAACCCTTACAGCTTGGCGCCACCATGTGGCCGACTTCAAGTTTGTTGATGAGGGCCAAACAAAGACACCACGCACCGTCATAAGGGAGTTGGCAAGATGTGGGTGCTCATCGCCGAGTTAGCCCTCCTTGGAGCTATCGTCCTCTTTTTAACCTACTTCATCTTCCTTCTACCACCGAAATATCCCACAAATATCCCCCCGGTGCCGTTCTGGGTCGCTCTCATACCCTTCTTCAAAGGCGTCGACCAATCCGACATTTTCCGCCAGTATATCGAGCAGCCACTCCGAAAGCACGGCGCCGTCAAACTCTTCTTTGGCGCCCAGTGGAACATTCTGGTGCACAAGCCATCTTACGTGGCGGAAATCTTCAAGGACGAGGACCTCTACCAGAAGAGCGGCAACCAGAAGAAAATCCCACACAGCGTGCTCGCCGAGTTCCTCGGTGACAACATCATCTCTAGTCACGGGGAGGTGTGGCGGAACTACCGGTCTGTCGTCAAGCCGGGCCTGCAGGGCAGTTTTGACGCGGAGAAAATCGCCAACAATGCTCGCCGACTCTGCAACCTGCTTCGAGATATGCAGCTGCAAGCTGGGAAGGATGGCGTCCCGGTGCAGGAGCTTCTGCAACAGTACTCCATGGCCAACTGCTCTGAGGTGGCTTTGCAAATCAACCTCGATGTACGTACGTTTGTTCATTGAGAGTATAGCACGATCGAAGTTGAAAAGACAGCTGACAACGGCAGGCCCTGAGCTCGGCCAATGTGCCCCTCAACATTCTCCAGAGCGCCGTGAAGGGCGAGATCTTCAAGCCTATCTTCATGAACTTCCCCATCCTAGACCGTCTCCCCCTCCCAAGTCGTGCGAGGGCTCGTCAGATGGTAAGCAAGTTCAAGAAGGAGCTGAGACGTGCCCTCGTAGAGAGGCAGAAGCACAACACCCTGTCAGCCTCCACCACATCTTCTGATGGGCTGGGGAGGAGGATGCTGATGGCTCGAGCAACCGGGCAATGGAACGACCAGCAGCTCTTGGACAATCTCACTGTCACGTTTGTAGCAGGCCAAGAGAACCCGCAGCTCTGCATGATTTCCACGCTGTATCTGCTGGCCAAGCACCCGGTACGTCTGAATTGATTCAGCTGAACGAAAAAGCACACAAAGCCCGACACGGTAGGCTGACTGACGACTGGACTCGCGCAGGACGCCCAAGCAAAGCTCTTCGCCGAGATCCAGCGGAGCAGAGTCGATCCAACCAACACCAGCCATCCCACCGACCCGGATAGTACTCTGCAGGACATGCCGTACCTGACGTCAGTCATCTACGAATCCCTGCGCCTCTTCCCTCCCATCGGCCAGCTGGTCAACCGCAAGGCGAGCGAGGACGCCCTGCTCGGCGGCGACCTCGTCATACCCAAGGGCACCTACCTGGGCTACAACTGCTACTCGACCAACCGGGACCCGGCCGTGTGGGGGCCCAGCGCGGACGAGTTTGACCCGGCCCGCTGGGGGGACTCGCCGGGCTCCATTCAGAAGCAGTACCGCCAGCGGCGCGCCAGGGCCGAGTTCATCAGCTTCCACGGCGGACGCCGGGCGTGTCTGGGGGAGAGCTTTGCGCTGCTGCAGATGAGGATCACGCTGGTGGCCCTGGTCCGCGAGTTTACGTGGAGGCTTGATCCGACTTGGGTGGATAGAAAGACACCGGTATGTGATAGGGGTCTACGTCACGTTGTCCGCCCATGGTTGCTAATTGTGGTTGTGGTTAGGCTGGCCCACTGTGTCCCCGGGCACTTCGACTTTTGTTTGAGAGCAGAGAGGAGGGCTCACAGTAGGCGAAGGGATGGCGTGATCGGGGTTCGGGAAATAATCGATGGTTTCATAGGCTCGGGGGCTTGAGGGTTAGGCTTGTGATACAACACAACAATAGATGGTTGCTTTACGACTAAGCCAGAACAAGGCCAATGACTTGATATCAAAGAAACCATTGAATGACGTGTCATGCAATACAGTCGGGGTGTTCAAACACAGAACCACCACGAATTACGCGGCCGTCCTCATCATTGATCAATAGGTGATAAGACCGGAGCAACTCCAGGTGCCAATGTTCAAGCGTTTTACCTGATTTGTTTGGACAGCAACTTGTTCTTCGTCCCTCGCCCCGTGCGCAGTCCTTAGCAAACCATGACTGCTGCTCCTGACCATTGTCAGCATCCAGAAGCCTCAATGCTAGCTCATTAGCGGCGATCGTTGATATGCTGAGATCCTCCTCAACGGTTTGGCCCGTCCTGGGCAGCTAGGTGCTGGGGTCGAATCGATGAATTCCCTTCGTCGATCCATACTTGATAGGTGACCACGTGTAGCGGCTGTGTAACCTCCTCGCCCATCATGCCAGGCCTCTCTGCCAGATTTCTTGGCGCATCTGCGTGTTGGATTGACGAGGCCTCGACGTATCTAACATATCACAACCCCTAGGTTGTGGTTCTAGTATTTCTGTACGGACACAGTAAGCCAATGCGCAGTATTAAAACTATCATGCCAACCGACCGGCTGCGGTTCTCCGTTGACCACGCCACATCAGTGGCGGTATTTGGGGCCAGGACTCTGTCCCCGAGTCGGTGTTCGACTCCCACAGCCACCCAAGTTAGGTACCCAACCGCGGAACAACGGGAACTGCCAACCGGGATCGGATGGTTCCACCAAGCAGGGCCGAGACGGCACAAGGGCGCGGACTGGAATGCTCGCGGAGCCGCAGTTCCAGTCCAAGAATAGAGTTCCATCCCGCAGACATCTCCTGTGCTCAACGACCATTCTGCACAGGGCTGCAGCTTACAAACTTGGGCTTGAGCCGTCGTCCGATCGGCCGCTCGGCCATAGTTGTGTGCTGCACCGCTCAACCCCAACCCAAGTCCCAAGTCCTGGGTTACACACCAAGCTTCAACTCTCTTTTCCCTGGTAACGAGGACACTGCCAGTGTGCAAGATCTGTCCAAATAATGGTAAAGGCGGCCAATGTACAAGCGGTCAAGCGCCGGCACTGCCAGGCCTCCTGTCACTGGATGGCGCTGCGCCTGTCCCAGCGTGCAGTCTGATGGACGGCAGCCGCCGAAGCGCCTGTCCAGTCGTCCGCCCGCGCCGGCGCGGCCTGGTCGGAGAAGTCCTTTGCCCAGATTTCCTGATTCCAGCACGCAAGTCTAGGTGGCTGTGAAAATGGCAGAGTGTGAGGTGCCAATGTTGGTGCTGATGTTGTGCCAGTCCGTCGCCGATCTGGTTACGAAATGGGGTATTGAAGGCCGCCATGCCCACATCGTCTCATAGATGCCATTAGAGACTTCCATTCCGTCGTCGAGTACTTTAGAAGTCGATCCTTTTACATCAAACTCCAGATTAATTGTCCCTTTATAAAGGCGAATTTATCCGGCACCTACGCCGATCACAACTTGAAGTTCACAATAAGGTCACATCATATAAGGGCGCTTCATCACCGTTCAATATCCGGTCAATCAGACGTTACGACGGCTTCTCACCATGGATTTCTCCAACAAAGGCCACTCATTCTATCATCGCTTCCAGGGCTCCTTCCTCTACAACGGGAAGGGACAGCTCCTGCACTGCACCGGCCAGCGCCGGCCGTGGCTCGTGGATAACTGGAGTTTGCTTCAGTCAGGAAACACTCAAGCAATGGAACAGATGGGTATCAAGCTATACCGGAGCTTGCACGACGTCCGCGGCAACAAAACTGCGGTTATGGTCAGCAACGATTCACGGCAACCCCGGGAGGAGCCCTTCGAGGAGTTCTTTGTCCAGCGAATCCTCGACCAAGCAGATCTCTGCGTGCACTCGCACCCTCGGCAGACACCGCGGACCGACTCTGCAGCTGAGCAGATTGTCGACCTCTTCGACCGGTATCTCAGGTACCAAGCGAAGGGCGACAAATGGGCCGATGGCGGCCGCACATGTTTCACCGATCGCGTCCGACACTTTACATCACAAGACGCGGCCGTCGAGTTCTGCCTGCCGGCCTTTCCCTGCAAGTCGTCCAATGGCGACAAGGTGACCGGACCAGACCCCGACAGGGGCGAGGAGCTGGCCTTGGAGCGGCTTCACCGTTTCGTCGAGGCCATCGAGCACATCTACCCGCCGGGGGCCAAACTGTGGATCATCAGCGATGGCCACGTCTTCAGCGACTGCATCGGGGTCGACGACGCCGCGGTGGATGCATATGGCGGGAAGCTCAAGGCGATGAACCACGCGATTGGACTCCGGAATGGCGACACCGACCGCATTGGCTTCAAGTCGCTGGTCGATCTGTTCCAGCTGGCTACTGTTGAGCCAGAAGAAGGTCTCTCGGACCTTGCGCGTCGACTCGGCTTCCCCCATATCGACCACCACGTCCGCACCGAGGTGACCGAGGAGGCCGAGCTCTGCCGGCGCATCCTGCTGGCGGGCTGCGCGCCGCGCAAGTCGGCCGTCCGCGCCAGGATCGAATCCCAGAACGCGGCCATCACGGCACTCTACCGCGGCTTCTCACGCTTCATGCTCGAGGACCTGGAGCGTCACCCGCATACCCGGGGCATGAGCAAGTCGCAGCAGAAGAAGCTGTCTGCCAAGGTGGCGTTTGAGATGATCCTGGTTTGCGCCCCCTTGCAGCCGTAACCGCTTCTTGTTGTGTGGGTTACTAACAGCCATCCTCCCATCCACAAGCGCAACCAGGCCTACTCGAACCTGGTCGAAATGATCTTCCCCAACCACATCCGCCTCTCCATCCATGCGTGAGTAGTATCTCTCTTTTCCATGTCCTCTTTTCCTCCCCCAACCCAATTCCTCCAACTACCATCCTTTCCTATCGCAACTGACTAACTAACTAACAAACATAATTCATTCCAACCAGACATAACAACGCCGGCCCGAAATTCGGCATCCAGCTCTTCGACCCCGCCACCGTCCGCGCCGTCGAAGGCCTCTCGTCAGCCGGCCAGCTCATGGCCTCGCTCGACCTCCTGCACATCCCCACGCCCTGGCACAACTGCGTGGTGCAGCTGGCCGGCAGCGACGTGGTGCTTGTGACCAAGGCCAAGCTTGCGCGGGCGGCGGTGCAGAATGGTGGGATGACCGGGGGGTTGGTCGGGGTTAAGGAGGGGAGGGCTTTCTTCGCGCTGCGGCCGGGGAGATCTGACCTAGGGGAGCAGGACGGTTCGGCTGCTGTTCATGCGGCTTCAAAGAAGAAGGGTGACGTTGTGGTGACAACAGAGTCGGTGACCGAGGAAAAAGGTGCTCCGATTACAGTGGCGGTCGAAGAAAAGCACCCTGTTTCGGGGCAAATCCAGAGGCGGGCTGCGACCTGCTCGATAAAACAGGCGGATGCGGTCATGACGGCTGTCGTTCGGCGGAATACTGGTGGCGGTCTCTCCATGTCGGCTGCCGAGTCGTCTCGGCCGGCGAGGCGTAGCACCTGGCTCGGATGGCTGCGTCGTGCGCTGCTATCGCTGTTCTGGCCCAGGTGGCTGTAAAAGGACCTCAAGGTGCATCCAGCATCGGCAGCTTACCTGGTACCTTGGGCATTTCTTTTCTCACTGTTACCTTCCTCCAGCTGCTAGGTTATCTTGGTCGTCATCCTCAGGCAGGGAATGGCGTTATTTTGAGCTAGTTTTCTCCATAAGACGATGGTCGATACGTACAAAGAGAAAGAACGAGGCAATTACGAGGCAGTTTGCTTCCGCTGTTTCTCTTGTTTTCGGGTGGGAGTTCGTGCTTCTTATCAACCTGGAACTGATTGAGAATCCTTTGTTGAGAACTGCCATGGCTCGACCCAGACACTTGACTTTCGTATCCGTCCTTGTCCGATCTCCAACCTGCGTCTTATCAAAGACTGCCACGTGCAATCCAGTTCTCTTCTCCGCTTCGTGTAAAGTGAGACAGACTGTCAACTCAACAAGTGCCAACCGGATCCAAATCAACACAGTTCGGCGGGCACCAACCGCAGTTGTTTGCCTGGCGGTTGACTGGCAGACCCTGTGCGCCGCCGCAATTTGCTCAAATGCACGCAGCTGGCACCACTGGCTTTTCTCTGTTTGGTAAGACGACCACCAACACGAGGTCGGTGGTGGGTTGACCCGACATGCAAGCTACCAAGATACCTAGTATCCCGCGCCGCAGAGCACGGCAGGTGCGAGCTTGCGGGTCAACCATCGGGAAGTGCCATGTGTAACAGTTCGCGACTGCCTTCACGCCCCTGCAGCTCACCGGTGCCGTTCCGGGGTGCACCTGCCTTTAAACTTCGGCCCGCGCCCCGTTGGGAACACGGTCCTTCCTTTCGTCTTTTGTTGTCTTCGGCCCTCGAGTGACGAGTCCAGGCTGCCTCGACGAGTATTCGCTGATAGCCAAGAGTTTCTAAATTCAATCGTCCATCACATCCACACAACATCATGGACCACATGGACCACGGCACGATGGCGACCACGACGGCCGCTGCCGCAGCGGCTACGAGCACAGGGATGAACAGCATGGGTGGCATGGGGGGAAGTGGTTGCAAGATCTCCGTAAACCCGCCCCATCATCCATCTCCCGCCAGGGTATTGCTCCCTGACAGTTGGTAGATGCTCTGGAACTGGAACACGATCGACTCGTGCTTCCTCGTCTCGTCATGGAAGATCACATCCAACGGCGTCTTCGCCGGCTCCTGCATCGGCGTCGTCCTCCTGGTCATCTCACTCGAAATGCTGCGCCGTGCCGTCAAGGAGTATGACCGCTTGCTCATCAACAAGCACCTCAACTCCCAGGCAACCCAAGCCGCCAACGACTCTCCGAAGAGGATGTTCACCGAAGGCGGCCCGGCCCCCGCGTGTGCTGCCGACTGCACCAAAGGATATCGGCCAACGATCCTTGAGCAAGCAATCCGGGCCCTGCTGCATATGTTGCAGTTCGCCGTTGCGTACTTCGTGATGCTGTGCGTCTACTTCGCTGTCCAGACGGTCACCTGGCAGGTAAATTGCTGATTGCAAACAGACTTGCCATGTACTACAATGGCTACATCATCATCTGCATCTTCATCGGCGCCTACATCGGCAGCTTCATCTTCCACTGGGAGCCCATTGGCGGGTGAGTGTCTCTGTCCTTGAGAAACACCAACACGATGTCTGACACCATGGCAGCGGACAGCAAACCAGCGCGGCAAAGGAGGCAACCGTGTGCTGTGGGTGAGGTAGCGGCATGGATGGCAAGGCCATTTCCTCTTGGGCGAGTCAGCAGGATCGGGCCGAAGACATGCGAGCCAAGTCTGATTTTGAGACAAAAGAGTGTCAGTCTACCAAACGAGCAATGTATCCAATACCCTCGTCTACATTCAATTCTCGTACGTTTCAATGCGACCAACCTCATCGGCCATCTGCTGTCATTAGGTGGACCGATTTCATCTCGCATCTCAACTTTTGTCCAACTTGGCACCTGTTGTAGGTCGTGATGATCGAGAGGACCGGCATATGCCCTTGTCTGGATACAGCCATGAGATGCGTTGTGGTTATGTCGCTCGGCAGCGGCTGATAGTGGTAATATCTGCTGCATCCCTGGCAACCCTTCCGCGCCACGATGTCACACACCGGCTAATATACCAGCCGTTTCCAGCCCTAAACGTGTGCCTTCGGTCAAGACGATGTAACGGAGGCAAGCCAATGAGGCTCAAAGGGGACCGCCTGACTTGGGCAAAACCCGGTAACGGGATGCAAGAGAAAGACAGGCAATTCGGTCTGCTTCCCGCGTATCGGATAAGAGCACGCCGGAGCCATCGGATGTACCGCAGCACGTTGGACTCGGTCCGTAATGTATTCGCTCTTGGACACCTGCAGGTCATACGAAGTTTATTGCGGCTACAGGCAGTATACCAACATCTCTGTCACCGCGGCTCACCTATCTGCAGTAATTCCAACTTACATTACCACTGGACCAACCAACCGTTCTCGCCCGCAAGGATTAATTCCTCCCTACTACCTTCCCTCGTGGGTGGCAGCGAGATGTCGGCACGCACTGCCACGCAGTCAAGCCAACTGCAAAACCCGGAACCGGATACAGTCTGCAGCCGGTGAACCCGATGGCGACCCGGTCTGGCATCGTACAGCTCCTGCATGCCGTCGTGAACCGGGTCTGCTCACCAATGTCTAGCTCTGACCCCATATCATTCTCCTTCCAATTATCCACCGTCTTACGTCCTCGGTGAGTCGGTACAGCCTCTGGCATCCAATCTCACATGTGGCTCAGATGTGGCCTTTTCAGCACCTTCATCCCTCTCCCCTCCACTCTCGGGGTTATTATGTCATGCACGTATGACGCCCTCTCTTCAGTTCTCCCTCCCCTTCTCCCTCCCCACCCCCCTTCCTCCCCAGCCCCTCCCCTCTGTCTCCCACCCCCTCCCCCCTTGATATTCCTCCCCCGTCTCACGATCATTCCCAAACTGCTCCCCCACCACCCTCCCCAACCGATGCGCCTCGCGGTCGGACTCATCCGCCAACGACCGCGAGGTCCGGCTACTCGGCATCACCTTGCTGCGCGCACAGCGCATGGTCTTCTCGACCTCGGCGTCCTCGGGCGTGATGGCGTCCCACCCGACCAGCTGGGCCAGCGCTTGGCGGTCGGCGGGGGCCATCTTGGCGGCGAGGGTGCGCAGCACGAACTTGTTGATGAAGGCGGACCGGCCTTGGTCGTGGAGCCCCTTGGCGGTGAGGATCAGGGTCGAGCGGAGGGCTCGGATTTCGTCTGAGGAGAAGGGTAGGGAGGGGGTTTGAGAGGAGGAGGAAGAACAGGAGGAGGAGGAGGAGGAGAAGGAGGTGCTGGATGGGCAGGCGGGCAGGGAGTTCAGTTTCTGCAGCGTCATGAAGCCCAGTTGGCTGAGGAAGTAGCCGGAGTAGATGTCGAGATGCTCGAAGCCGTGGCGGAGGTAGTACAGCCGGAGGAGGGTCTCGAGGTGGCGGGCAGCGGCGTCGCGGATTTGGAGGGGTGGTTCGGTCGGCGGTTGGCCCGGGGCGGGGGGAAGACCTGTCGCGGCCAGGGCCGGGTTGGCGGAGCAGAAGGGCTCGAAGAGCTTGACGACTAGGTTTTGGTAGTGCAGGCTGGATGGGGTAGCGTTAAATCAAGGCACAGTTTACTGGGATAAGGCAAAGGGGGGAGAAAAGACATACTGCAGTATCAGGTGGCTCGGGAACGTGATCCTGGACGGCGTAAGCGGCTCGGGAAGGTTTTCATACCACGGCTTCAAGTGGCCGTAGTAATAGTCGTTGACGATCTGTAGCCTCGCTGGGGAGTCCCAACCTTTGCCATGGTCTCTGTACAAGCACTCCATCGCCATGACCATACGCATCCCTGACTGCGCCTGGAACTGATGCGGGAAGTGGGTTGTGTACAGCTTTGGTTCTCCCGGGTACCGCAGCCATATCTGGCCGTACCAGTCGGGATCGCGGTCCGGGTCGGGCAACGGGATGTCCGGCGGCGTTAGAAGTCGCGGCAGCTTAGATCGAGGGAAGGCAATAAGGCTGTAACTGCGAAGGTCAGACTAGAATCTCCCCGCCAATAGGTCGGTAAGATGGAAGGGACGGCACCTCTGGAAGTTGAATAGCGCCCAGGCGGTGAAGGCCTTCGCCCTGCTCATGCGCGTGTCCTGTCTCGTGCTATGATCGGCAGGGCTGAACAACCCGGCCCGCTCCGCCATGTCAATGGCTTGCCACACGATGGGGAAGCCATCCTCGTCTTTGCCGGTGAGGTTTATTGCCGAGTCCAGGAGTATAGAAGCTTGCAGTGTCGGCAGTCGGACCCGGCCGCTCTCCATCTCGATGTCCCATAGCCTGCTGGCTTCTGCGATGAACTGGTATGTCAGGCTGGTTGGATTCCAGCACTGGTACCGGTTCGGCAGCTCGGGATATGCGAACTGGAAGACAACGGTTCAGCAGTCCAAACAGCAGATCACATAACCTGGAGATGGTACGTACGCTGGCGGCGGCAAGCACAGAGTTGACCAGCAGCGACGAGCAATAGCTCTGGCGCCCCGAGGCCATGTCCTGCAGGAAATACTCTTTCTGGAAAGAGGGAAAGAACTGGTAGATGTTCATGAAGAAGCACGCGAGCATCCTGCGCATCAGGTCGTCGTCCGACGACACGGCTGTCCACTCAGACGGCTTGACGCTGTCGAGCAAAGGGTCGACCATCTCGGCCACGTGGTACGGCATGAAATAGGGACTCTCGTGCGGCCGGTCGCACGCTGGCCTCGACAGGACCATGTCTCGGAAGGCCGGCGCGCTGGCTGCCAATGGCTCCCAGTCGTGCACCCAGGTGGTCAGGTATGGGTTGTCCGGGCGCATGAGGAAGGCCGGCATCTCCTGGACCAGCGGGAAGACATAGCGGTAGCGCCTCTCGGGCGCCAGGGCGAGCTGCAGCAGCAGGTCGCCTTCTCGGATGTAGCCCAGGATCTGTTCGGGCTCCGTCCCATCTCGGATGCGCTTCACGATTTCGCAAACCTCGGTCTCTGGTCGGTCGCGGAGGTGCTGGAATATCTGTCGGAAGGTCGTCTCCCGGTCGTGGACCTCGGAGAGCTTCCTCTTGAGGGCCTGGGCATGGGTTTCGGTGGCGGAGCTCGTGGGGTATACGCAGTTGATGCCGGCGGAGAGACAGTAGCTGCACGTTGGCCGGGCCGCATTGCACTGATGTTTTCTGGCCGTCAGGTGAACTGCCTTGTGTTTTGAGGTCCGAAGTGCCCCAAGCTGGGACCCAGTTGTGGCTCACCTTTACTTTACGCTTTCGACAGGTCTCACAGGCAGCTGTGGAGTGAGCTTTCCGCTGTCGTGATAGGGGGGCCGGACAGGAAGATGGAGGAGGATGCACGTAGACAGGCTGAGGACGGACCGCAGGCAGAAGTCGACGTGCCGAAGGAAGGATCGGTTGAGGTTGGCTTTGATGATTATGGTTTTCCATGGCCGGTGGACTCGAAGCTGTCCTGGCATCACACAAATCGGTGGCAATTTACCGGCGCTCAGGCGGTGCCATGGCGCCGATACTTGAAGGTGGGAGATGAAGATTGATTAATCGAAGTAATGCAGTTGCATGTGAGTGAGAAGTCATGACGAGTTTCCTTTTTGTCTTGGCTGATCGCCTTCCTGGAAGGCAGTCTGGCGAATGAGAAGGCCTGGGTTCATTTCCATCACGCAAATCGAAGCCAAAGGGCACTAGCTCAGTCTGTTGGCTGTCTGTTGGGCCAACATGGCTGACTCGCCGTGGGAATGCAAGACCATCGTGGTCAGCTCTCCGCACCCCGCAAGAGCTCCCGCCACCAACGGAGCGCAATCCGCCAATGATATCTGGAGACTCGGCAAGAACAAAGGCTTTCGAAGGATTCCGGAACCAGCCAGCTCTA
This sequence comes from Achaetomium macrosporum, assembly GCA_033296875.1. Taxonomy (NCBI): domain Eukaryota; kingdom Fungi; phylum Ascomycota; class Sordariomycetes; order Sordariales; family Chaetomiaceae; genus Achaetomium; species Achaetomium macrosporum. The sequence goes on along the minus strand of MU860198.1, from coordinate 37,510 downwards.
ATTACGTATGTAGCAGCGGGAGATCAGAGAAATCACATAATCTTGTTAATGTCAATATGCCAGTTAGGTAAGTACCTTACTCAGTCCGAGTCAGCATGTATGTACAAACAAGGAAACGATCCCTCCCTGGCTTGGCTAACACCGGCGATGTGCCAAGGCCGCTCACAGGGTCGATTCTTGACACCACCGGTGGGGATGGCCTGTTGAGGAAGCTGACGGAGGTCGAAGCGTCGTCAGAAGCTTCAAGTCGGAAAAGGGCCTAGAGCATAGGTGATAGAAATGTAATTATATCACAGTAGAACATCTTAACTAAACAAAAGCATACGTAACCCAACCTGGCACCTCCGGTTGTCCGCCACCCCGACTGCCCTCTGGTCCCCTTCACGAGAACTTGACCTTGCTGGCGGCCGAATCGATGATGTACCGCTGCCCCGCATGCTCGGTGAGCCCGTAGACGCGCCCGCTCCTCCGCTTGTCGTAGCTCAGGTCCTCCGGGCTGCGGGGGAAGAAGCCGGCGTTCTTGTAGGCGGCCTTGCCGGGCACCCAGCCGAACATGTCGCCGGCCTTGGTGCCCTGGCTGCGCGAGATGTAGATCTTGCCGTTCGCCGACACGGCGCCCTGCATCTGCTCGATGCCGACGCAGTACGCCCAGGCCGCCTTGGACGTCTTCTTGGCGTCCATCTGGAGCCGGCCTGTCTTGGAGTCGAGGTTGAACTTGGCCATCCGGATTGGCACGGTGGTGTCGGTCTGGTACTCGCCCACCAGCAGCTGGTGCGGGGTTGTGGTGCGGTCGAGGGAGATGTACGAGAAGCGGAAGGGGAAGGAGGACGACCACTTGTACCATCTGGATGTCTGGTGTTAGTCGACGAATTCAAAACAAGGTGTTCTTGAGAAACAACTTGACTGACCTGATCTGCGGAATCACGTATTTGTAGCCCGCGGCCGAGTACTTATCCCCGGTCTTGCCCACGGCATCCCCGGACCCGACCTGCCAGATGTTGGCCAGGTCGAAGACGCGGATGCCCTTGCTGGTGTCCACGACCCACAGCTTGTCGCCGTACCACATGATGCCGCCCGCGTGGACGGGCACCTCGCGGAAGTTGTCGGCGGCGTGCGGATACACCAGCAGCGCGTGGCGGTACTTGTCGTTGGCGCGGTCGACAAAGGTCACGCGCACGCTCTTGTCGTCGTCGCGGTGCCAGCTGACGATCCAGCCGTCCTTGCCCTCGTACGTGCCGCCGTCCATCGCGTCGGCCGTCGACGAGATGCCCTGCGGGATCCACTTGGCCGTGTCCATGTCGTTGAAGTCCGACGTCTGCTGCCACCGCTTCCGCCCCGCCGAGTCGGTCGTCATCTTGTGGTTGCCGTCGTTGAACACGTCCGAGACGTTGACCCGCTTGAGGATCTTGGACAGCGACGCCACGTTTGCGCTGTCGGCCTGCTCGACGAGGACGAAGTCGGCCCCGTTGCGCGCCTTGTCGCTGGTGTTGCAGTTGTTGGGATCTGCTGCCAGTGAGCCCGGCACCAGGAATGCCGCGGCGGCGGCGAAGATGGCTGAAGAGAATCTCATGTTGGCCGGTGGATGTGACTGCGCCTGGGATGGGATGGGCGAGGCGTCTTCCAGGCAGAGGAAAGGAGGGAGCCTTAAATATCCGACTCATCTCGTTATTTTCCTCTGAGTTTGAGGTGAACCGTCACGCAGCAAGCCGGTGTAAGACCGGTGATTTGATGAGAGCCCTACGGGGCCCATGGTGTGACCTTGGACCCTGGAGAGCACGCCTAACTCGGCCAGCTGAACCACTGGAATGCTCGTCCGTTGAGCCTCATTCAGCTTGTTGCCAAAACGGGCAGCTCCAACCACAGCAGCTCTGTGTAAGAAGCTGCGGCGGCCCGCTTTGACTTGGCCCGATTCACCCGACCCCTGCCCGGTCGGAGCGAAAGCTGACCCGACCGTCGGTCGACCTTCTGGGGTTGGCGCGTGCTCACCTTCCTCATTCTGCCGAGTTTGACTGTGGAGAGGCACATCAAAGACGTCTCCAACAAGAGTCCAAGGGTCCTCGGATGGGCTGATGCGTTGGAGTGCGGACCGTCGATGTGGTCCGCCGCCCTTGATTACTGCTCCTTCAGCGATGCGGCATTTGTATGGAGTACTAGTAACCTCGCGCATGGCCTCAACCAATTTGTTACAGCACATCACATGTTGTTCCCGGTCTTAAAGCATCATTTCTACGTTTTGGCCTTCTCGAGTCGACACTCAACGCTCAGTCAACCCGAAGTTGTTGAGCCACTACCAGGAAAGAGGACGGGTGAACTTTTCATCAACGTTGCGAAGCATAAGAATACGTACTCATTTCATCGCAGCTAAATATAGCAATTACTGCACTAAGTCTTGGCGCCGTGCAGATCAAGCCAGCCCAGTTTTATTTTTATTCTCTTTTGACAACTCTGCCGAGGCATCGGCATTCCCCGCCTCTTCACGGCAAACAAGTCAGCATGCTCTGCAGCTTCCGGAGCACCACAGCCTGCTTCTCCGCCGGCGCCGTGGTCTTGTCGTTCGCATCGCCCACGCTGATGGAGACGTAGCACCCACCGGCGTCAGCAACCGACTGCTCCGTCGGCAGGCGGTCGTCGCCGCACCACTCGACGTCCGCCTCGGAGAAGGTGCCGATGTTGATGCGGCTCAGCACCCACTTGAACTGGGCAGCATCCGTGCAGCTGCCGGTCACCTCGGGGAAGTTGACGTTGAGAAACACGTCCTCGGGGAGGTAGGGCTTGCCGCTGGCGATGACGGCGTTGGTCAGCGTCGTGGCCAGCTGCGCGTACACCGTGCTACGCTGCGGCTCCGGGGTCGTGTTCCAGGCCAGGTTGCCCTCGGACGCGCCCGAGAAGGCGAGGGCGGGGATCTTCGCGCTCTTGGCCGCGTGCACGGCCGCGCCGACCGTGCCCGAGAACTGCACCGCCAGGAACAAGTTGCTGCCCACGTTCGGGCCCGACACGGCCAGCTCCGGCGCCGCGCCGTTCCAGAAGGGCGGCGCGATCGTGTCGATGCCGTAGCGCATCGCCGTCACGGGGAACGAGTTGACCCAGTTGAGCCGGGGCGAGGTCTCGTTGCGCCCAATGGGGCCGCTGTTGGCGGGGCAGCTGTCGTATTCGCAGGGGCTTGTTCGGGCGCTGGGCTCGACGTCGAGCGAGCCTGAGGATGTCAGGTCAGCGTTCAAGGTATTTGACTAGGGCTGGTGGTGGATGCATCGCTTACTTGCCCCGGACTTGTTCTCGGCTGGTGCAGACAGGACGACGTCGTGGCCGGCGGCGGTCAGAGCATTGAAGAAGGACCTGGCGTACAGCTCGGCCCAGCCATCGTCGTTGGACTGGATGATGCGGATGCCTTGGGCGCCGAGCGCCGGCAACAGGGCGACGAGAACCTGGGCGCGCATGTTATGGTCGTGCAGATCTGAAGATGAGATCCTCCACTATGTATGCCTGCAGCAGCTCAGGGACGTTCCTCGCCGCAGTCCCGGTCATTCTACCAAGTTCTTATACTCGATGGGTGACTCTCGGCGCTGAGGGCGAGCAGCATGAATTTCGACGACGATGGCACCCAATCGCCTTCCGTAGCTGGCAAATGCTCCTGGCGGTTGAAACCCACGCGGTCGGCATTGGCAGATCGAAACGCGACCTGCCGCTTCTGATTCGGCCGTGAATTACACGTGCCTAGCGCTGTGGCACTGCCGTTGAGAGCTTGGTCAGGGGCTCCCCGCAGCCCCCGCTTGTCGCCGTTGCATTCGGTGGCGGAAAAGGGGGGAACGGCCGATGGCAACCAAGGTGGGCAGGAGCCTCGACACCATTTAACCAAGGCACGTTGTCTTGTCGTCGGCGTACACTGCACATTGTTGGCGACGTTGCTTACGTGTGTATGTGTTCGGGAACTCCATTGTAGATAGGCGCGACGGCCCGCACCGCATTGCGGATTGACAAGCGATGCACATCAAAAAAATGAGGTAAGTACATACCTCCTTCTATTAAACCCGTCAGGGGTAGTAATACAGTGTTGCGCGCTCTAACAACAAAAAGATGATAGGACCTGATCGTTATGAAGAGGATAGGCTGTATCCAGGTAATGCGCGTCAGACCTCCTCCAACCTACTTCGTTTCCGCATATTCGTGCATCTTTGTCGCCGTGATGATCCCCCGCTGGCTGTCGCTGTCGGCATCGTCCAGCCTGATGGCGCCGGCGTTGTCGCGGCTGCTCATCTGGCCGAAGGTGCGCAGGTGGTAGGAGCCGTCGGCTGCGTTGGGGCCCGACTTGCCGGGAGAGGAAGTCTCGGAGAAGACACCCAGCTTGCGGAGCAGGGGCCGCAGGGCGGCCAGCGACGCGGCAAAAATGCTGAGCGCAATCTCGAGGATGGAGCTGTGGATCCGGTGTGAGTAGGCCGCTTCCTGTCGAGGGGGAGAGGGTTTCCTCCTTACTAGATGGTCGCCTCCACCGTGGTGCTGACAATCTGGGCGGCCGCGAGCCCGCCCTCGCCCTGGAGGTTCTGGACGATGATGACGTACTTGAGACGGACGATGGTGGCCACAGAGCTCCTGAGCGAGGGAGACCGATGGTTAGCTAGCGCTGGACGTGTAGTTGGGTAACCTCCATGAGCATAACGTACACGGCGCCGAAGCCCAGCAGGATGTAGATGGTCAGCTTGACCTTGAACGAGATGGTCGAGCCCCAGAGCAGGTATACGGGGAAGAGCTGGACGGCAGTCAGTACTACAGTGCAGGACGCACATCGTTCATAGATGAGAATGCAGGCCATACCGCGCTGGCCCAGCTGGTGACGACGTCCTCGATCGACAGCGCCAGCGCCGCCTGCCCGATGACGGTGGTGCTGATGCAAGTGCCCGTGCCGACGCCCCAGGCCACCGACAGCGGACGGCACTGCAGGGCAAAGATAAGCGTGACGACGATGGTGAAGATGGCAATGAGGGCCATGATGCCGAACAGGACGAGCCGGGCCGCTCGCATGTCGGAACGGCTGGTCAGGCGCAGCAGCACGAGGGCAACGGCCACCTTGGTGATGCCGGAAGCCAGGATATAGACGAGCTGGGCAACGGTAAAGTACTGGTGGATGAGGGATCCGTCAGCTCGGTCGACCTTTTTTTAATTTTCTCTCTTTTTCTTTTTCCTTTCTTTTTTCTTTCATTTTAACGGTCTCCGGGGGCGCCAACTCACCTTGGCCGCCAGCATCGCGTCGAATTGCGGCTCCATGGCAGTGGCGCCAATGCCGTAGTGCACCGCCTGCATCTCAAAGGCGCCAAAAATGATGAAGCCGGCCTGCGTAACAAGAAGTCAGTACGGGCCCGAGATGGCTGTGTGGCGCACGGCTTGGTCTAAGACGGGAGTGACGGACGGACGCACCAGAGCCAGCACCAGCACCGCATCGTCGTAGCCTAGCGATTTTGACCACACCCGCGTGTACAGGCGCAGGGCGACCACGGCCGTGTTGAGCACCAGGAAGGTGATGACGAGGGGGTAGTAGGCGTCGCGGGCAGCCATGTTGTTGAAGGCGTCTGGGGGCAGAGGCCACAGGAGGGAGGAGGGTGGGAGTGATCCCCTCGCATGAGCTTCTCGTTGTTCTGCATACCTAGGTAAGTTTTGAGTATCGGAAGCATCCCGTCACCCAGTATTTGTCACGTCAGCCCATGGCTCTGGCATGCCAACACCCTGACACATGTAGTGTAACCCTGCAACGCCGAGACGTTCTTTATCAATGGCATATCACCAACCCGGATGGTTGAGGAGATAGGGACTCGCTACCACACAGTATGTATCCAAAGTCAGGGTGCCACTCCGTCTGGGGCGACGCCATGGGTTGAAAGTCGGGCCATTGTTCAACTGTGCTGCTGGGAATCTGGCAATTTCTGGCACACGTGAGCCCACTGCATGTGAAATTCGAGAAATGAGGACCCATGGAGTTGTATGTATGTCCATGTACGGATCCGTACATGTACAGTAGTGTAACCATCACCCACAGAGAAACAACCGAAGTGGGTACCGCGGCATCCTTCCGGACCCGTCCGTGACATGCTTTTCCTTTTCCGTCTTTTAAAGAACCAACAACGCCGCTAGCGCTCGGGGGTTCAGAGACTGCAGCAATGTCTCAAGTCCATGTCAGGCATTCAGGGCTGCGGGGGACCGTTGCGTCCAATGCGTTGCCCAGTCACACGCCACAAAACAATGGATCGCCGTCCTTTCCTGCCGCTCGGGCTTCCTTTTCCTCTTATTAGATCCCATGAGAACGGGAGACCCGCAGCGACGGGGAGGAGTTCACCTGTTCCGCCCTCCCGCATTCCTTCCGCTCCCCACGCTCATTGCCAGACTGCATACCTACCTACCTTAGTTGTACCGCCACGATGGGCTCCAACGCTGCTCTGGTGATGCCCAACACGGCCGAGGAGGTCACGCTCGGGTGGCTGCGGTCCATCTTCGACGACCAGACCATCTCGTCCTTCACCATCACGCAGCAGCGCCTTTTCGAGTCGGCCAGCAAGCTCTACATCACGCTGTCGTACGATGGGGGGGACACCGCTGGCAAGCCGCAGCACATCCTCCTCAAGGGTGGCTTCAACCCGGCCATGTTCGCCGTGCCGGGCTACAAGGAGCTGCTCGTGCGCGTCTTCACGCGCGAGGTCGACTTCTTCACCAAGTTCGCCGCGACCCTGCCCGCCGACAGCCGCCTCCGCCTGCCCAAGGTCTGGTGGGCCGCCGCGAGCCCGGACCAGGCCATCCTGGCCATGGAGGACCTGGCGAGCGCCGGCCACGCGTTCGGCGACCCGACGCGCACCTACGGCGTGTCGTCGGCGCGCAGGGGCGTCGAGCAGCTGGCGGCGCTGCACGCGCGCACGTGGGGCTGGACGGCCGACGAGCACGCGTGGCTCCAAGTGCCCATGTACGACACCACCATGCGCGGGCTGCTGGCCATGTGGGACGAGCAGGTGCTGGGCGAGGGCCGCCCGCCGCTGCCGGGCATCATCCGCGACGACCGCGAGCGCACGGCGCGCGCGCTGGAGGCCTACTTCGCCACGCGCAACCCGCGCTTCCGCGCCCTGCTGCACGGCGACCCCCACAGCGGCAACACCTACCACCCGGCCGCCGACGAGACCGACATGCGCTTCCTGGACTGGCAGATCGTCCACGTTGGGTCCGTCTTCCACGACGTCGCCTACTTCGTTGGCGGCCTGCTCACCGTCGACGACCGCCGCGCGCACGAGTGGGACATTGTCGATCACTACCTGAAAGCCCTGGCTGAGTGCGGCGGCCCGGCCTTCTCGCGCGACGACCCGGAGGTCCGGCTCGAGTACCGCAAGGCGCAGATGACGGGCCTAGGCTGGGTGCTGACGCCGTACGCCATGCAGAAAAAGGAGCGCACCATGGCCATGGTCGAGCGCTACGCCGCTGCCATCGTCGACCACAGGACTATTGAGCTGCTGTCGGGTGAGGAGGGCGCTTGATTGATTCAACTTGGCATGTGGAAGTACAAGGGATGTATACGCACGCCTATTAGTAGTAATTGATCACGGATCCCGACCACGCCTGGGTGGTGAGGGCATCTTGACTCACTGGGTAAGCATATCATGAAGCCGCTGTTCGGATCACTTGCGATCACCTTTCCTGTCTACCTCCTGGGGGGCCTAAAAGGGGCACAGGGGGTATCTTTGATACCGATTTACATATCCTAAGCTCTGGTACCGCGGCTGCTAATCCTCCGTACACCTCAACCTGATGGTCGTTGCCGCGAAAGACGTACTCAAAAATCCGCCTTGGCGGATCCCCTGGTCAGATAACCTTCGTCCTGGATGGCCGACGTAAAGTAAGGTATGCTTACATTTCAAAATGGCGCTGTAGTAGATCGTCGCCAGGGGCAGACCAAAGTCTCATAAGTCCAACAGCCCACGTTGCGGGCGCCTTCCAGCTCTTCAGAGAGATCAACCCAGCCACATGTCACTCGGTGGCTGGGCCCATTATCATAAAGAGGGCCAAGGGGGTGCCGTTATGCCGCGTGGCGAGGAGCCACCGTATCTGATGTTGCGCGTCGGCCAAGAGATATGCCACCCGACTGGTAAGTGTCGTAGAATAGATCATGATTACGTTGGGCGTCTGGAGCTGCCAGCAAATCATCGGCAATCCAGGGGTCAGGGCTGAGCAGTGCTTGGTAGACGTAGACGCAGTATAGAGTGGTGAAAATGGCCGTCGCCCCGTAGATGAGCAGAACAATCAGCAGTGGCCGGGCTCTGGTTGTGGTGTTATATGATCTGCTGCAAATTCTTGGTTCCAGGTCGTCTGAGTGGCTTCCATGGTTGGGCATACCTAAGTTTTGGTTCGGGTGAATCTTGTGTTCTAAGACCATACAGGTTAAGCTCCAACTCCTTGGCCACTCGATCGAGAAAAGCAACGCTTTCCATGCGGGTGCAGATTCAGATGCAATTTACGCCCGAATAGCCTGACGATCAAGTCGGACCCTTCCACCAGGAGCAGGCTCAATTGCTCCAGAGGATTTCAAGACACCCTGATCAACTGAGCGGGTTAGCCGCGCCGTCTTGTAGGAAGTGCCCAATAACTACCTGGTACCTAACGGCTTGGTTGGAGTAACACAACAGATGGTAGCATATGCGGCCCATGCTGAGCCATGCATATCCGGTCACCAGCTCGGTCATTTGCAGTACGAAGCCCAGTACTGGCGGGTGCAGATGCTCGCAATTACGTCTAAAGCCCGGCTATCTTGGCCAACCTGCCTCGGCCTCCCACGGCTGGGCGAGAAAGCAGCCGCCGTACAACGCATCGGGGCCAGACCAAGGCCAGATCTTCCCGCGCCAAAATATATTTGACTGCACAGCCTTGACGTTTCACCCTCAAATCCGAGCGACGCTATATATTCTTACTCCTCCTCATTGTCGAAGGCGAAGTCATCCAGGCGGCCGTCCGGAGCCCCCTGACGCACGTAGGCTTCTGCTTCGGTTCGGCTGTTGTCTTGGGGCGCGGAAATACCGTGCTTTCGGTGGCGTTATTGAATATGCAAGATGAGGCAGTTTGCGAGTTCCTAAAGCATTTACCCTCTGTCTACGTATAATATACTTCAAGTCCCATATCTCCTTCTATGCCCCCTACCTTGCATGCTCCTCATGCACTGCCACATCCCCAACCTTCGCTGAGCTCTTCTCTGACGCCAACCCGCCGTCGCTTTGCTGCAGCAGCAACACATGCCTCCGATTCTCCACCGTCTGCTCACAGTCGACCAGTAGCTCGCCATGCTTGCCATACCACCTCGGCTCGACCCGCGCCTGGCGCACGACCGTAATTTGTAAACACGCCCCTCCATCCGGGGTCCACCTTGTGGAAGATGCTATCCATCTCCTCCAGCAAGCGGTACGCCGTCTCCGGATAAAAAAAATACACACACGGCACCATGAAGGCATTGATGACCGCAAAGATGACGTACGTCCTGTACCCGATATTGTTAAACGCCAAGGGCGTGATCATGACCACCAAGAAATTAAAGATCCAGTTGGCGCTGGTCGACAGCGCGTTGGCACGGCGCCCGGATGCGCAGCGGCACGATCTCGGCCGGATACAGCCAGGTCATGCCGAGCCAGCCGACGGCGGAAAAAAAGTATTAAAGACGAACAGGAACACGATCCCCGCGATCTGCAGCCCCGTGTGTCGCCGTCGGGTCCGCGCGAGTTGACGCCCGCCAGCACCGCCATCGTGGCCGCCTGCCCGACCGCGCCGAACAGCATCAGCTTGCGCCGGCCGGCGCGCTCGACCAGGAACACGGCCGGCCACGAGGCCACAAAGTACTCGGTCCCGTTGACGGCGGCCAGCAGCCGCGACAGGAAGTCGGACATGCCCAGCCCCTGCTAGATGACGGCGGCGTAGTACGTGATCAGGTTGATGCCCGAGATCTGCTGGAAGACCTGGTTGAAGTAGGCCAGCAGCGTGCGGTGCAGGTTGCGGGTGTGGTCGTCCACGGTGAACAGGTCGGCGAACGTGCCCTTGGACATCTCCGCGACTGTTTCCTTGATGGCGAGGACTTCGTTTTCGACTACTGTGTCGTGGTGGCTGGTGTCCTCCGTGCCCTCCAGCGCCGCGACGACCTCCCGCGCTTCGGCCTCGGGGCCCTTGAGGATCAGCCAGCGCGGGGATTCCGGGAGGACGGGGATGAAGGTTATGATGACGATGCAGAACACGATCTGGAAGGCGAGCGGAAAGCGCCAGGCCACGGAGCCCGGGGCGAAGGACAGGCCCAGGTCGATCCAGTAGCTGACCATGATGCTGCAGGTGATGAGGGCGCCCTCGATCATGACCATCTTGCCGCGCTTGTGGGCTTTGGAGGTCTCGGACTGCGACGTCGGCACCGTGGACGTGTTGCCGCCGTTTCCCAGCCCCGTGATGATCCGCCCGACGATGAACTGCTCGGGCGTGGTGGCGCTGGCCTGCAGGATGGCGCCGACGACCATGATGGATGTGCCCAGCATGATCACCCGCTTGCGCCCGAGCGGGTTGCCGATCAGGGTGGTGAGGAGAGAGCCGAGGAAGCATCCCAGGTTGTACGAGGCGACGGCAATGCCCTGGTATGTTGACCGGGTTGATGATTCCTCGGGGCTGAGCCCGGCAACCCCGGGGTTGATCATGGGAAAGGTGTCCAGGAAGGTTTGGAGTGTGAGCATTCCGCCCATGACGCCCTGGTCTGCGACAGTACCCCAGTCAGCGAAGAAGAAAGACACTCCCAGTCAGAGTCCCCGGACAGCTTGCCTTACCATAGCCGAAGAGAAGAAAGTCGCATCCTGCAATGATTCCCACGACCAGGTTAAGGGCCTGGCCCCTGAGGCCCAGGAACTTCTTCATAAGGTTGACTGCGGTGGCTGGTTGATCTGCCAATGTCGTCTTGGAGCATCTGTTATAGTAGCGCGTTGGGGAAGCACATGTCTAAATGATAGTCCGATGGCCCGCGCGACATGGGTCGACGGGTAAGTAGGTTTATATGAAGCACAGTTTCCCTGCTTCATTCCCCTGCACGGCAAACGGCGGACGAACATCATCGCGGAACTGCCGTACGACCGTGGACTTAGTCTGACCATGGTACATACGGAATTGTGCGGTTGGTGGGAGGTTGTGGAACGTGAGCAGGGCAAAAGGAGGGGTTCTGGGGTTGCTGACTGGTGAAGCTGGGGAAAATCAGGGACCGGTATGGGGAGGACTGGGAACGCAATGGGGAGAGGATGTTGTTGATCTCTCCAGATCCTTTTGCCGGGTACATGGACCCCACTGAGATATTCAACTGGACGAAATCTCTTCCCGATTGCCGGCCCGAAGCTGTTGGTGAGGGTTGTGTGAACTGTGTAAGCCTGGCTGTAAACATCGGTGGGGCAGTATGACGAAAGGCGAGAAGATCACCGCCAGGATTTCCACAAACAGCTTGTTTGGTGTGTTTCGGCTTACTGTGGTAGTTATACCTGATTCGGCATCCCGAGCCGGTTGAAGGACGGCAGTGGCAGTTGAGACGCACGGTTTTTGTGGCTGCGGTTTGTATTGGATCTTGGAAGGGTTTGGACTTTGAGTGGTGTAAGTGTAATCGTGGCCAGGTCCTGCACCACTGCTGGATGAGCGCAGACGGCTTGTTTCGAACCAGCTCCCCGAGAGAACTGCTGTGACGACTCACGTGTAAAAGTCTACCTGGTAAATACCGACCTTACAGTCCGAACAAGGCCAATATGGGGTTCCGGGTTTCCGGGAGCGGCTCGGAGCTGTGGGACCATTCATCCCCTTGTGGATGGGAGAAGGTAAAGTAAGGGCGGTTCAAGGCTGAAATTGAAATATCTGCCAGGTGGATGGAATCTGGCAGATAACCAGTCGGCCGAGGCCTCTTTACGCAACAGCGTTCACTTAGTACCTATAATCAAATGCGAAGATCTTGACAGCTGGTAATCACAGTGAACTAAGGCCTTAAACGGCCAAGCTAGAAAGGAGTAAGTGTCATAGTCCTTACTGAGGTCTTCATGGCAGTGTATTCCCACAACAAGGAAATGTGCCCTTGTAAAAGCTGTCAAAGCCTCAGCCCTCGGCCGTAGGTCCTTATTCTGTCACCAAATGCAAGCGCAGACGGAGCAGAGAGAACGGAAGAGGGTATATATCTAAGCGACGAGCTTGGTGATCGACTTCCCCTTATTGCCGCCCTTGTACATGTTCAGCCAGACATTAGGCACCTCCTCGATGGTGGCCGGCACCACGTCCTCAATATCAACCCTGATGCGGCCTTCCGCCGCCGCACCTATGAGCGTCCGCATAGCCGCGGGCACCTTGTCCATGTAATCAAACAAGAAGAACCCCTTGATGGTCAGCCTCTGCGACACAATCTCGAACCAGTTGCGCAGCTTCATGGGCTCGTCGCTGTTGTATGTGCTGACCGCTCCGCAGACGGCAATCACGCCGTGCCTCTTCATGCGGGCGAGCACGGCGTCGAGGACGGCGCCGCCGACGTTGTCGAAATACACGTCCACCTCGTCGGGCGTGGCGGCCCTCAGATCCTGGATGAAGGTCGGACTCTTGTAGTTGACGCAGGCGTGCGCACCGAGGTGGTCCCGCACCCAGGCGCACTTCTCCTCGCCTCCGGCGATGCCCACGACCCGCTTGGCACCCAGGAGGCGGACGGCCGTCTGCACGACTATGGATCCCGTCGCTCCTGCCGCAGCCGAGACAACAATGGTGTGCTCGGGCTTGGCCTCCGCCACGTTGAGGAGGCCAACATAGCCCGCCAGGCCGGAACCTCCAAAGGCCCCGAGGTAGTGGGTTACAGAAAGGCCGCCGGGCAACGGCAGGGCGGGAAGGACATGGGCTGTATCCAAGACAACCTTCTCGCTCCAAGCAGCAAGGTGGAATTCCATGACCAAGTCTCCGACCTTGAACTTGGGCGACTTGGACTCGAGCACCTCGCCCAGGATCCCCGAGCGCATTGGGGCGCCGAGCGGCACAGGCGGAAGGTACATCCGGTCATCGTCGACAGTGCATCCGATGAAGGTGCGGATTCCCGCGTCGTTGGAGAAGTACCGCACTTTCACAAGGATCTGGTCGTCCTTTAGGGGTGGCAGCTCGACAGTCTGCAGTGTGAAGGTCGGGTTGGGCCCGGAGATGGTGGGCATTCCCACGGGTTTGTTGGTGAGGATCCATTGCTTGCTGGTCCGGTGACTCCGGTCGACGGCCATGGCCTTCTCCTTTGTTTTATAACAATAGGTGAATTTTTTTACCGACAAGACGCGTCAACGGTCAGCGTGTACGCAGAAGAAAACGCGCCTTGGAGAGATTGTGTTGAAGGCCCCGCACTCTGGTACTGCTGCTTTTCCTCCACCGAAAGTCGAACGGAACGGCGAGTCAGTGATAAGTGGAGGATGCGGGGGTCCTGAACAAGCTTCCCAGACGATTGCTGAATCAGTAGCTTAGCAACCTACCTTGAACAAAGACATCTCTCTTCTAGACAAACTTCTCGCCCTTCCGGAGCGGAGCTTATGGAAGTCGGTGGACGTCATGCTCATTCTAGCTAGGGTTCTGTAGTTACTGTACTTTTAAGTTTTAACCAACAGCATGGTTGTCGTGACCTCCGCCAAGACTCACCGTCACTCGCGATGGAGCCAAAAGATCACAACATACAACACTGAGGATTCCCCAGTCGTCACCGACTTGAGTACTAATTTGGCCATCAGCTGTTTTGTCCAAGCACTTGTTTTCGTCCTCAGCGGATCTCTGTTCTCATGCTCTCCACTGCACCCTCCACTGCATTCACATTGATCTTCTAAGAGGCGTAACGACGAGACATCCTATGCAGCCCTTCGGTTTTTCAATTTTCCTCGAGGCACCACGACCCTTTCAAGTCCCCCCGAACCCAATGCCTGGGCGCAACTCGACGCCAAGTTGGTTGACCTCCTTGACGAGCTCTGCCATGCCGAGAATGAGTCGTTTCTTTGTGCCCATGTCGACAACCAGGCGCTCAACATCCGCTGCGAGCATAGCGATGCAGAATCTGTCCCCATGCGCCCTCGACCGCCCCGGAAGGCCTGTCGCGTTGCGGTCGATCCTCAGCGTTATCCTTCGGCGTTTGACTGGGCCGCCGCCTTCCGCCGCGCCGCGCACTCTTTTCTCAGGGCCCGGCAGGCAGCGGTGCCGCTCCTTCGCGAGTACGGGTGTTTTCCTCTTGGAGTATCTCAATGTCGCGCTGTGCTGACACGCCGCGCTCCCCCAGGTTCTCGGGACGCGACCCTCAGGAGGACTGCCTCGCAGGACCGAACTTCCACGAGAGCGGCCATATATCGTGGGCCGGGGAAGCTATAATTGAGCACGCAGCCACCCACTGGGACTGCATCCTCGCCGACCAAACAGCGCCGGTGGACCCGCGTCCCAACCGAAGCCAGGCGGACAAGTATCTCCTCCGAAGCGAGCTACTCGCGTGCGCGTGCCTCATGCGCCTTGAGATCAACGACACGCTGTGGGGGGGCGAGTTCAGAGGCCGGAGACTCCGTGTCGGAAACAGCCCTGTCAAGGTTGGTTCCTTCGGGCCGCTTCACCCTTGCGCTTGGCATTGCTAATCCTTAGCCCCCGGCCAGAACACGGTTGTTTCCTTTGAAGATACCCGAGTCCGGGTGATTCAGGCCTCATACGATCCCTCGTCACCAACGCCGGCCCTCGTCTTCACACTGCGAGGATCATACACGCTTGATGCCGGCGCGACTGCCACTTGCTCAAAGGACACTGTCTGGGCTATCCTGTGGTGGATTGTCAACCCTGACGGGCCGTCTGATTCGCCGATCGGCCCGAAGTCAGAGAAGCCAAATGAGAGGCTGTTGAGGCCGCGGAGGTAGGAACGCCGTGTACCGAGTCATGGCTCTGCGACGTCTTCAGAATCGCAGCAATCCACAGGGGGTTCATCATGCAGCCGCCCCGCAAGCGCAGATGCCAGCAGTTGAGAACACAAAGTACGCGTGGACTCGTTGCGAACATGAGAAGTTGTTTTGCTTGGGTTGGCGAGATCTCGGCGGGTGTATCAGGACAGGTGGTTGTTCGCGCGATGCTCATTGTTTCGTAGGCCGGATAGGATCAGGTCCATCTACTCTATAAGGCTGGTCATCCAGTAGTGCGCCTCATCCGATGCGTCCACACAACCATACCCATTGGCCCAACCGCCTCGACCACAGCCTCTGCAAGTTTATATAGAAGCTCGTGATGCTACATCCCGTTAGGAGCTCATAAACTGTCTGACCGCGAGGTCCTTCACGATATCGCGGGAATGACACAACGAAGAAGGCCCTTCGAGTGTTAACTCGACCCCCTCGAGCGTAAAACAAAGCAATGTAAGTCGTCCCAGGTGAACGCGAGTTGAACCTGGCTTTAAAGGACCCTCGCGGCAAGAGGTTATCGCGGCTGGCGAGTCAAGAATTGGCTTACGAGGGACCTTTACTCGGGAAGACCGAGCACCGAGGACCTGAAGGACTCCCTACAGCTACGAGGCGTGAAGGTCCTTCGAGGCCTGATGAACAAGCATATAAGCAAGCTTCATCCCCCTGAACTGCCCTCCAGTCGCCAGCCCAACATCATCATCACCATCACCATCGAACACCACCATCACCATCGAACACCGCCATCACCGCCCATCACCATCACCATCACCATCACCGTTATCACAATCACTATCTATTACGACCACCACTATGGAAATCATCCCAGTCAACAACGCACCGCGCTAGTACGTCTGGGTTAACTTGTTTGCACGGTGAGTTGGATGTCGCAACGGCAGGAGTGCGGGTGATGCTCCCGGAGAGGTGCATGCAGTCTATTTGCCTGTGCTTTGCGGTTGTTGGCTGCAATGAGCCAGCCGTGAAGTTGAAGAAACTACATGCCCCTCGCACTCCCTCCCCAATTCTCTCCCCCTTAGTTTCTGACTAGCCGCGATCCTTCTTCTTCTACCTACCTGTCGACCACAATGTCGTCTACTACATCTACCCGGCTCGCCTGCCCAGCCGCGATGGCGTCCGTCCCGCTGGACGTCTCCCCCCAGACACAAACCGGCAATCTAAACGGCATTTTGGTGCTCCCGTCTTTCCGGGTTCATTTCTTCCCAACCCTGGCGTGCGAACTGACAGGCCGTACCTTGGAGGACATCATCAAAGGCTGCTGGGAGGGGGACATCCTCGTCGACAACCCTTGGCATGAACCCTATCATCTTGTCATCTTCCTTGCCATTTGGGAGTTTGGTCTTCCGCTCAACGATTTGCTAGAATTCGAGTTTAAACTGAAATGCCACAACAGCTTGCTGAAGATTCAGGTACTTAGGTTTGAGTAGTTAGGCTAAAAGAGCGGGTGACGGCACACCAGTCAGCAACAGGAAGCAGCACTCGGAAGCTTAAAGCACCTTCATGCACCTGCCTCTGGCTCTTCGAGGGAAGGTGCGAAAGCCTCGACTGCGGGTTTCTTCAGCACCCGACGCTTCCTCTTTCCCCTCCATGGAGTCAATTGAAGGCAACGGTTGGGCTTTCCAAAGTAGGTCGTTTCAAAATCCTCAGGAACACTGTCACGGTCCTTTCCAGAAATCCTCTCGGCCACCTACGTCGAAACACCCAGCTTACACTTGTCAACCTCAACCTCGAGCTTGCATCATCCATCTTCTGTGCTCCTATTTAACTATTTCCTATCATCCTCATACAGTACTCTCTTCTAAAATTATCTTCGTATCAAATGTCGCAGCCACCTCGTCCTCGCGAGACCTTCTCCCCCCCACTTGAAAACGGGGACATTCCTCCTTTCCTGGATCATCATCCCAACACGCCTCTACATCCTGCTCCGCCTCGTCGGCTTTCCTTGAGTCAAGGACAAGAAGACTCGGCCGCAAACGGAGAACAGGAAGACGGTCAAGAAGAACCGGCCGCGGAGCATCAAGCAGAACCCGACGCGGAGCATCAAGCAGAACCCAACGGGGAGGAAGAACCAGAAGAGGCCAATCAAGATGAAACCAATCAAGATGAAGTCAATCAACAAGAAGCGGATCAAGAAGAGTTGGGACAAGAAGAAGCGCGACGGACAGAACGCGCAGATCGTAGACGTCGCAAAGGTCGGAAAGGTCGGAAAGGTCGCAAATATCGCAAATATCTCGAAGGTGGCAAAGATGACGAAGATCCCGGACCTCCTGGTCGGATTCTGCGCGTAAGTTTGCTGCACGAGACGCTTGAACGCGCATCGGTTGCGGTACCGGCCTTTACATTACTGTCCTACAACCACATGAAGACCATCCCCGTACGGGTCTGGGATCTTACCACCGGACGGTTCGCCACGCCGCACGATGCACAATACGACGAGCTGCCTGACCGCATTATCCTCCAAGTCCCGCGATGCCAGAACCAGATTGTCAGCACGCCGTAGCACCGGACAAAGGACCTTCTCTGGTTCCACCAGATAGACGGGTCTGTTGAGACAATGCTCGAGCGGTCCAGACGACGAACTCCGAAGCCGAAAAACATGGACCCAGGCAAGTCACCTCAGTATTACGTGGGTCCGGGATCAGAGAACACGCTCCTCCACCAGCCGCCTCAGCCCATGGACCGGATAGCGCTGGAGCCACAGCTGGTCATCAACTTCCCGTGCAGCCTCGCCGAGCCTTGGACACCGGGCGACAGGATCCGGCGATTGGTCAAACTCTTGCACGTCCGCTCCCTCGTCATCTTTCCTCTCCCGCGTGACCTTGGAAGGCTGGAAACCTTGTATTCGAATCCGGAACAGCTTCAGCTTGTACGTCTTCTTCATGCAAACGACACCACCGTTCGCGAGGTTGCATGGACAATCCACAGCGCGATGACGCGCCTCGACAGTCGGCTCTCCACGCTACAGCCTGCCCAACGGCTGGCACAGTACCAACAAAACCTCCTGGGGAATTTGGCCATGCTGCGGAACTTGTTCAACGACACTTCGCCAGGGGCACCAGTGTGGCTCTTTGTCACGCTATGGCCGGAGCCTTCGGGTCCATCCGGCCTCCTCTAGCGCCCCGGCGGGTGAGTCGAACCCAAATCACGCGGATGAAGCAAACGCAGGCTTGGAGTCTGGGAGCGACGCTCCGGCCGAATTCCATGATTGACACCCCTGAGGAGATGCTGGTCATTCGTCTCAAGCGGTCAGCTCTTTGAGACACGCTGAGGAGTGGAGTGACAGCGGCATATGGCTTGTTTCATACGTGGTTCGGAGACCTTGCAAGGGATCATGAGAGTGAGTTAGCGGCTGGAATTGGAGGTCAAAGTTGGGAGAACATGGTAGTGTTAGATCATGATCACACTGCTTGTAGCGGGTATGTATCTGTCTTGTATGAGTTTGAGAAGCGCAGATAGACTGGTAGGCCATTGAGAGGGTCTTTTTCGTACAGCAGCATGCGCCTCCCTCCTGAACCGCAACATGTCCCAACCTTGATTCGTCCTGTGCGCACTCAAGTGCCTGCATACAAATCACTGAATACACACAAAGTACAGGACTTGAGGAGAAAGATAGTCTAGGACGGAACACAACGCCAAACAACAGCCTGCTGCGAAGAGGACCGCCAAACAGCAACAGCTTAGCAAAGAGTTATGGAAGCTCAAAGAACAATAACTGGAGGCGCCGACGATAGCATCAGCAACTGCGAAGGGCAAATGTCCCATGATTCTACTGTGTACGACCCAGATCGATCGGTCCTCAACAGATATCGTCCTCTGTACCCAACTTATGCCAGACTTTCCTCTTCACTTCCCTTTCAAGCTTGCTGTGAGCCAACTTGAAGTCATTTCGAATACCGATAATGTACTTCCATATTCAAGGAAGGTTCTGGAATGGATAACTAACATCGGCTGTCAAGACTGCTCTAATTTGACAGCGCTGAGCGTGACGCTGGTTAACGCTATCGCTGCAGAGCCTCCTGCGTACTGGACACGTGTTTTTGCCATGGTAATTTACACCGCATATTAAAGAAGCTACGACCTGGGAAACTGGGCTGTAGCAGTGGTTCGGCAATTAGCCTGTATCAACCATGCACCGAAGATCTGGGGGCTCGGGAGTTGCCAGGCCAGGATAATAGCCGAACGGGAGAGGCCCATGTGAAGCAATGCTTAAATACCTTTGTTTACCAACGTCATGGCTCTCATCCCAGGCCATCATCATAGCTCGCTGCAGGATACAATCCACAAAGCCCTTTCCTTCGTTCACAACTGACCCCTGAGCTCAGCCTGTGACTGACAGACAACAAAAATGCTCCTCCCCCTCCTCCCCCTCCTGATCCTCCCCTCCTTATTCCCCCCCGCCCACGCGGGCGGCATAAACTGGGACGTCTACGAATACGGCGTGGTCCCGCGCTTCCACTGGTCGCGCCCCTTCCCTGACGACGGCACCGACCCGGGCGGGTTCGACGTGCACTGCCGCGCCTCACGCACCTTCCACGCGAGGCTGTACAAGCTCAGAGACCTGGCCGAGCCCTGGCCAACGGGGCTTGCGCCGTGGCAGGAGGCGATTGACGACTGGCTGGGGTTGAGCAGCGGGAGAAGGGAGTACATGGGCAGTTGGGACGGGGTGGATCATAAGGGGACTGATAGGGAGATTGTGGTCATGGAGTGGACGGATGTGCCTGAGGGTGTGAGGGGGTGGATTGCGGAGCAGCAGAGGGGTGATGAGGCGAATGAGAAGAGGTGGTGGTTTGGGGTGTTGGAGAAGCCGCGGCGGGAGGGGGAGAAGGTGACTGGGACGTTGGGGGTTGCGGGGCCGGCGGCGTCGGTGAGTGTCAGTGTGTCGGAGCAGGGAGGCGGGGGAGGGGAAGGGGGAGGGCAGGAGAAGAAGGTGGAGGGGGGAGAAAGGAGAGAGGTTAGGGATGAGGATAAAATCGTTGTGTTCGCAGCCGCGGCGGCGTACGAGATCCTGCCGCTTTGGGTGGCCAAGGGGAGTGGCTGTGAGCGTAAGCCTTCCTTTCCTTGGATTATCTCTCTTGAACTCACACCTAACACTCTTCAGGCGACTTCAACAACCTGGCCAAGTACAAGCCCCAGGCCATCGACCACGCGGTGGTGGCATGGGTCGTCGACCACACCAAGCCGAACCGCGACCTGGGCAAGCGCGACATGACCTTCACGGTTGAGGCGCTGTCGGTGACGGAAAGCGAGGAAGGCAAACGCGCCCGTCTCATGTGGGAGAAGCTGCACCGGACAATCAAGAGAAACGAGCGGCGGATGCTGCGGGAGGAGAGACTGAAGGCCAGGAAGGAGATGGAGGAGGGGCGAGTGAGGGACGAGCTGTAGGTGCACAAGGGGAATGTCGCTGATTATTACCTGTCCTACACGCTAGATCTAAGTATATCCAGTCCGTCTACCTCTACCGAGTCTACCGAGTAGTCCATCTAATTATACCAAACCATATCTATGCAGCCAGCATGGCGTCCGGAGGAGGCGACCGCGCCTGTTCGCTTTCTCTCTGCTTTTCCCTCTGCATCCGCTCCTCCACCGTCAGGTCGCTCTTCGCCTTCCCGATCGGGACGGTCGCGAAGATCAGCAGGACCACGGCCGCGCAGGCCGTGGCGAACCAGAAGGCCACCTTGTGCCCCTGGCTGCCGCCCCTTTTCTCGTCCTCCGCCACGGCAAGATCGGCAAGACCAAGGAAGAAGCTGATGCCGAGGAAGACCAGACTGTTAATGAGCCCGCCCGCGATGCCCTGCCTGTGGCGGGCGATGTTGTTCGTGATGAAGATATTGCTGACAATGAAGGTGATGTCGACGCCCACCGTGGCACCGATCATGCAGGGGAAGATGTAAGCCCAGTAATTCCCGTCCCGGGGCGCAAAGGCAAAGAGAAGCACGCAAAGGATAAAGCCGCAGGCGGAGATGATAAGCAGGATCCTGCCAGGGAGGCGATGCAGCGTGAAACCCCCGACGGTGGCGATGACCATGCCGCCGGCAGCCATGGGGGTGAACCAGACGGCCGTCAGCAGGGTAGATTTGCCCATGTAATCGCTGATGCTAAGGTAGACAGGTCAGCCCCGGAAACTCAGTACGAGGCAACGAAGAGAGGGCCACTTACTGAAAGCTGGCGTAGAACAAAAAGGTACCAAACACGCCATAAGCGAAGAACAAGGCCACCGTCAGCCGGCCCATGTACTTGGGCTTGAAGATGTCGAACGGTAGCAGCGGCTGCTCGGCGACCCAGCCCTCGATGTACACCGTAGCCGCGAGCAGCAGCACGCCCAGCACGAAGGTGACGATGATGTAGGGCGTGCGCCAGCCATCGGGCGCGTGGGCACCGTCGGTGATGGCAAAGGTCGTCAGGATCAGCGCCGGGATGAGGGTCGCCGTGCCCCAGTAGTCCATCTTGACGTGGACGTTCTCCTTCCGTGTCTCTGCCCGGTCGCGCGGGATCGTGGTGAACGAGACCACGGAACACACAAACGTCACGATGCAGCCCAGCCAGAAATACCACCGCCACGACATGAACTGCGCCGTGCAGCCGCCCGTGATGATGCCGAGGTAGAAGCCGATGGGAGCAAAGGCGCTCCACAGGCTGAAGACGAGGTTCTTCCTCGGGCCGGGACGGTACGTCTTGCCCAGCAGCATGATGCTGGTCGGCAGGAAGGCAGCCGGGCCCAGGCCGCCCAGCGCGCGCGTGACGATGAGCATCTTGTAGTTGACGCTGAAGCCCGAGATGAGGGACCAGATGGAGAACCAGACGAGCCCGGCGTTGAAGACGATGTAGGCGCCGTAGATGTCGCCGAGACGGCCCAGGGGGAGGAGGAAGGCGCCCGTCACGAGCGAGAACACGCTGGCCGGCCAGGTCTGGGCGTCCTTGGGGATCTCCAGCGCATGGGACACGGCGGGCAGGATGATGTTGAAGCCCGAGATGAAGAATTCCTGCGTGGCGGTTCGTCAGTGTGGTTCTTGCACCATTGGGATTCCTCGTCCGTCTTTCACTTACAGCCATGAACATGGAGACGAGCAAGGAGCTGCAAAACAAAATCTCGTAGACGGCATTGGGGAACACGGCCGGCCGTTGGCGGCCCAACCGTTCCAGGTCGAGCTCCTCAGCCTCCGGACCCGAGATCCTGCCATTGTCGTCGGTCCCCGAGGGACTCTCCACATCGGTGCGGCCCATGGTATTGTCGGTGGGATGGTCCTATCCAAGATAATGCCGCCATACCGGTCTGGACTGGATGTAAACACATCGTGACGGAAAATGAAATGGTTTTATACAAAGTGACGGGACTCCGCCGGTGGATAACGCAACCCGAACATGCATCACCAGAAGTCAACCCATTACTAACAACTTTACTGTCGTGCCGAAGAGCGGACCTGCAGATGTTGAAGATTTGGTGCAGATCTGGGTTTAGCGGGACCTGTTCGGACCCCGCTTCCTCGCCCGTTCTTGACAAAAGAGGCACCAGTTTGAATCATAGGCGGAGCACGGGCCCAATTGAGAATTCCCTGCCGGGCTGGGCAAATGCAAAGCGGTGCAGTTTTGGTTCCTGTTTGGGTTTAGCGCAGTCGCGGCAGGTGCGGACCGCCAGGGTCTGGGCGGTTGGAGTGAAATGGCGGGGAATGGTAAACGTCACTGCAATGGAAAGTTCGTTCGATTTCCTCGATCCGCACCGCGCGCCTTCCGACCAACGCCTCGCCAGGCTCTCGCCAGGCCGTCTGAGCACATTCCAGCTGGACCTATGCCAGGGCCCAACGGCAGCCCTGAAGGAGCATCGTCGAGAGCTTGCTACAACTGCCGCCGGCGCCGACTTCGCTGCGACCGATCGCGTCCGACGTGTCGGAAGTGCTGGAGCACTGGCGTCGAGTGTCTTGGCTATGGCACCGTTCTGCGCTGGGCGAATGCCCCGGCCGTCCGCGGTAGGCTGGTTGGGCAGCTGGCGGTGACGAGCTCAAACCCCCAACCAACCTCTATCGAGCTCAACAGAAGTTCATACTCCATCGGGCCCTCTCTTCTCGACCCGCTGCTGAACGATCTTGACCCAAAAGCAAGACACTATGTCCACCACTGTACGTTACGGATAGACGATCCCGGGCGGCTGGAGACTTGTGGGAGGGGCTCTAACTCACAGATACAGTCACAGTCAAGGTATGCCAGGACCTCGTCTCCTTCGACCAACATGATCGGAACCCATTCCGGCTCATCCTCCCTCTCGCGGCCAAGTTCAACTACCTGCAGGCCATTATCGTCGCTACAGGGGCGATGCATATGGCCGCTGCCCTACATGGCCGTCAAGACCGGGAAGCAAGATCAGAGCTGGTAGACGCTCTGGTGGCCAAGGACAAGGCGATCCGGCTGCTTCGGTCCGCCGTTGACTGTGTGACGCCCGCGGACCAAGCCATGGTCCTTGCCGCCACTGTCTTCCTCATCAACCTTGACCTGATCGACTCGGGCAAGGGCGGGTGGCAGGCTCATATCGAAGCCGCCAGCACACTGATGATGTCGTTGAACGACCCGGTGCACGCGCCGGACCAGTCGCTCATGCCTCTTCTCGACGCCATCGCCGCTGACTGCCTGACATACCGCGTCCTGGGCTCGGCCATCAGCGGGGTATGCCTGACATCGTGGGACGACGACCTGGCCGACCTCCTCCCCGTGCTCAGGCGGGCCGAGCCCTACAGCTACCACTGCTGCCCGCCGGAGATCCTCCAGATCCTCCTCTCCGCAAGCAGTCTCTGCGGGCACGGGGCCGCCGGCCAAGCTCGCGTCGAGAGGGCCCTCTCCCTGCTGCACCAAGCCCGGTCGCTGGACGTCGCAAACTGGGTGTACAGCATCCGCGGCCTCTCCGCGCAGGACGACCTCGCCACTCGCGTCAGTATTGCGCTCGCCCACCAGGCGACCGCCTGCCTGTACATCCTCCTCGCCGTGCCCGAAGCCGCTCCCTCCCCGTTCGCAGTGGACATGCTCGTTCAGGAGGTCCTCCGCCACTTGGACGCCGTTCCCATCGACCATGTCCACCTGAAGGGGACGATATGGCCGACCTTCATGGTCGGCGCCCAGACGGACGACCCGGCGCAGCGGGCTTGGTGCATTGAGCGGATGCAGGCTGTGTGGGCGCGGAACCCGTGGTCCTGTCCGTGGGGGTACATCCGCACCGCTGTGCAGACGATGCAGGATCTGTGGGAGGCGAGGGACCGGGAGCCGGCGGGGGCGGGGAGGAGCAATTGGCTGCTGGAGTTGAAGCGCGTGCGGGATAAGTGCTTGATTGTGTGAGCTGGATCAGCAGGATTGTATGTCGAGTCCGATGCATTCCCAGCACTTATGAGTCGGGCTGCCTGACCAGGGTGGCCCCTTGGTGTTGAACCAATGCATCCCCAGAGCTCCAGAGAAGAGCCGGCTTAATGACCAAGTTGACCAAATTGGGCCAGTGTGCATTACTCAGCGCTTCGCAGCTGTTCTGGAGCATCTCTTTCCAAGAACCGCGATGTTGGCGCCTTGTTGTCGGTTGAAGGCAAGCAGAGATGAGGGTCAGGTGAGTTATCATCCGTCGCATGACACAGCCTCCCTTGACTCCAACTCCTGGACTGCCGAACCCCGAGGTCCAGCCCATGAGCCACGGTCTCCTCGGCCGTCGATGGCGTGATCACAAGATGTTCCATCAGTCCAGCTCTAACTGCAATGAGCAATTTGAGCCGCAACCCCCGATGCTGGATTGCACAAACAGCCGCAGGGTCGTCGTCTTGCCATCGCTTCTCCAATTGCTTTTATCATCAAGTGATTTACTGCGTGCTTCCCAATCGCGACGGGTCTCTTCACACCATCCTGCACGTCCGGTCTCACTCTGCAGCCCTGTCTCCTGTCGACCCTCTCTGCGGGCCCTAGCATGGTCAGCCACTGGTTCCATGTACAAGCCACGACGTTGGTCATCCATTGAGCTTTACCCTGCAATCCTCCCATGCTTCTGAAAGGGATGCGACATCTGCTGCGTGTGTCAAACCGGCGACAGACCTTAATAAGAATAGTGTACCCCCTCGGAAAGTGCGCTGACAGGGGTCCTATGCTGGGGCTTTTGACCATCTGGATCGTGATCATCCCTCTCCTATCAGGCCCTCCTTTCATGTGTTCTAATGACCCAGCGTGGCAAGCCCCTGTCTCGTGGCAGCACAGGCATCACACCAACTCCCTGAGTGGAACGTAGCCCATCATCTGCCAACCCAGTACCTTAACTGTCCAGATCGTGCGTGAATTGATCCGAACTACATTCCACTCCTCAGCCATGACGACAATGCACGACCAAAACTTCAGTAAGTATCGTTGTGGCTGTTAGGACGGTACGCCCGTCGAAGCTGTTAGAGGCATTGGATGGTGTGCTTTATTAAGGGGTCGGCGAGGAGCTGCAGGGGGCCAGGCTGCGGCCCGGGGTTCGGGTCCGAGAGGACTGCTGGCGCTTGCGCTGGTGCTACCTGGCATGTATGTACAGTACTATCCATATTTACTGTGGTGGAACGTCAAGTTGGACATGAGCAAAGTGATCTTCAGGTCCCAAGGCTTAAGACGAGGGGCTTCTGTCCGGGTGTGCATTGCACAATCACATCTGTACATACGGCACGTACCAACTCGAAACTCTCCTTAATCCGACCGGTTCCGACAACTTCAGTTCCTTGTGGTAGAATCCATGGACTACGGTCATCGTATTGAGTCCAACCAAGCAAAAGTCGAACAAAAACACACCGAAAAAGGACAACCCGCTCCACCCACTCACTTCTCCAGTGATCATTGCCCACAGCCAGAATCGAACTGACGACCTTGTCATTGACCCAGAAGAACCCCGGTCCTCGGGGATTCTACTAGTGACACGCTCTACCACTGAGCCATGCGGGCTTTCTCGTATTGTTGAACGCCGATGCCGGATGCGGGGTTCATGAGACATTGTGGTGGGGCAGGGCTAGCCCTTTGACTCGCAGACCTCAACAGGGGTTGTAGGCTTTAGGAAGCTGCTTGCTGCTGGCCTTTGGCTGTTGCTTGTTCTGGCCTTGGAATTGAGCTTGGTCATGATGGTTGATGGCTTGATACTGTTGTCACAAGTCCCAAGTTATCGGTATGTGTACGACGAACACCGGCTCCAATCCCATGCCGGCAATCTCCCCTGTCAAACGGCGCCCGGTCGTCAAGAGGGTACAGAGCGCTTGACATGCGGGTTCCGTCATCTGTTGAGTCCCCTCTCAACACCTCACATGTTTTCTTCTCGGTGTCATTCCCCACGATGATGCCATTCTTAGTCCGCAGGAACTCTGGTTTGAGTCCAGCCCAATGACGTGGGCCGTTTGGGACAGAACGTGTACCTCGTCGTGGCCGTCGGCTGACCCCGGAAACAGCTTCTCATAAGAGCGTCGGCGACGGCAGTTGCAGTTCCCTGAGCTTGGGAATGTCGGAATCGCACTCGTCGCTTGTTGCCCTAGGCCATTCTTAGCAAACTGCGTCTGTCGGACGATTGTCCATCCACAGGGGCAGGATTAGGCGTCTCACCGAGGGAACAGGAGTTCCTGCGGGCGGAAGGCATCCGAAGAGAGGCCATACTTGCTGCTGCTGTCGAAAATTGTAGGCCAGTTGTGCCTACTCATTTTCTCGTCAGCTTGCTGCTACAGGTTCACTCCGGAAGTTGGCAACGGAGTCTCTGCTGCTGCCGAGATGCACTGGGAAGTGAGCTGGAAGGCTGCATCGATCTGGACGGTTGCGGTGATATTACCAAGACGAGCCTTGAACCAGGCAGGTCGATAACGTAACCGAACGGGAATTGTAGAACCAATTAATCGATAATGGGCAATAATGATGAGCACAAAGGCGATGAGGAAATGGATCATGAGGAAAGGGATGACAAAAAAGACGATGAGGAAAAGAAGGATGAGGAAACCGAAGATGCAAAAGGACGATGAGCAAAATGATCAACAAAGATGGTGGTAGGTGGGAGCGTTCCAAACCTAAGGCCTCTGGAAATCCAGTCCCAGAAGCTCCAAAGCTTTGCTCCTGCCACATAAGTACGGTATGTACCCAAGATTGCGCCTTCCTGACATGAACGAACGGCTTGAACTAAGGTGCATCATTGATCCACTACCTCAAGGCCGACGACGACCCTTTCGGAGCTCCAGGTCTTCCTCCCATCTGCTCAAGTGGCTGCTGCCTCTGGGCCGATCACGAAATCGATCGGGCTCTCGCTGCACAACATGTTCTCGCAGATTCCGTACTTCCTCCATTCCACTCTTCCGGCTCCTCCTGCCCTCTCTCCGTGCATCCCTCTTACCGGCGGTGGCAGCTACCCCAACCTCCTCCGCTCGTTCCGCCGCTTCACCCCTCTCCCGCCCCCTCCTTCCCCTCGAGGCAGGTTTCCCCCGATCCAGCCCCGGATACAGATTCCTCATATTGTGAATACTCGCCTGCATGTTCGCAAGCGACCCGCTCAACCGTTCCGCATCCGCCGCCAGCGCGTCCCTCACCTCGCAGTCCCGGTGCGACGGCGGCGCGCTGTAGGCCAGCCGCCTGATCGACTCGGCCGCGCGCTGTAGCTCTCGCGTGACCGAGTCCAGCGCGGCGGATAGCTCCCCGTCAATTGCAGCATCCGGCCCCCTGGCCACACCTCGTTCTGTCGTGCTAGCTTGCGCCGCGGCGGCAGCGGCGGCTTCCCTTTTCGCCTCCCGTTTGCGACGGACAAAGTGCCGGACGCCGAAGGCCACGGCGCCAACGGCCAGCTGGCTGATCAAGCCGTGCAAGTCGTCGCTGCTACTGCTGTCGCTTCGCGGCATGTCGCGGCTGCTGCTCCCTCTTTTGCTTGTAGAGGAGGCTTCTCGCTTCTTGCTGTGACTTGAACTCCGGCGGGAACTTGGGTCGCGGTGGCGGGATTGCGGTTTTGGTTCGCTCAGCTTCTTGAGGGAGTAGGAGAGGACTGCTCGGCCGAGTTGGTGTAGGATTTCGGGCGCTACTCCTGAGCGTGGGGTCGGCGACTTGGCTGCGCGCCGGCGTGATGAGGGCATGTTGAACGAAGTTGGGACTGTGGTCAAGACGGTCGATCTTACTGTACGGTGCGATCCGACAAACAATGCAGATGTTCTAGATAAAGTTGGATTGCTGCTTGCATTCGCCCTAGATGTGCATTTCCCGTTTTATTCATCTATACGCGTCCAGAGGCAGCCAACATGGTCTGCACGCGACCCGTGGGTGTTAGGCATGACGCTTGTTGGATCAGGCATGCGCGTCGCGTGACCAGGTGACCACGACACCACTACTTCCTCCCCCTCCTCCACGAGACTTAATGCTTAAGTGGACGTGCGCATGCCCCAAAGAGGTACCGCAACCTTGGAATAGTTCAAGGAGACCGAAAGATCACTGGGTGGTTTAGGGCTGCAGGTACAGATGCCCTATCTATCCGCTGTTCCAAAGGATTGATGGTGGTTCGGGACGTATCAATCTGAGACTCCAGAACTCGTTGAAGAGCCCGTTAGGTCCAGCGCAGCAAACGCTCCAAACCTACTCTAACTTCCTCGCGCGTCGTTCATCGCTGGCTTTGCTCCGAGTCCCTGTGCATGTCAGCTTGTGTCTCGCGGCGACCCAAACCCATGGCTCGCAAGAGGCTTACAATATAGCCAGCTCAAGATCTCCATGTATTTTTGCCTTGAGGTCGATTTCGACGTCCAAGTCCATGTCCAACCTGACTGCGGGGGCACTTTTACGCTCCTGGGTATGCTGTGCCTGTGCCGGCGCCGGCGCCGTTGCCTCATCCACCCTTCGAGCTACCTGCCGGCCATGAGCAGGAGGTTGCCGGGCAAGCTGCCTGTTGGCGCCGGTACTGCGGGCTCTTGCAGCGCTTGTGCTCTCCCGCTCCCATCCTCGTTCATCCTCTGTCCGAGTTCCAACATCCACCACCGATTCGCTTGCTCGCCGTGGCTCCATTGCCGGTCGCGTCGCGGTGTGTTCGTTCATTTCGTGTCGGAGAAGTAACAAGCCTTTGTCAACTGAAATGTCGCGGTTATTAGAGCTTCGTAGGCATTATCGTGGACTGATGTGCGGTCGCAAACGCTGACGACTGTTCCGGTTTAAACCCGAAGAGCAACGTTGATCAGCAACCTTTCGAGGCGAGGTGTGACGACTGCGGCGAAAAAGCATGTTACGGAAAGACTTGTCCTAAGAAGAGCCCAGAATCTTCGGCGGCAGATGCTCTGATGATGGTTGAGAGCCGGTGAGAGTGATGCGGTGGTATGACATCACTCCCGCGCCTGCACCCTGATGTCGATCAGGGCCCTGAAAATATCACCTCCGCCCACCGTTGCCAGCTAGAAACCTCAACTCTCTCCGGCTATGTGATGTAACTATGCTAAGGCTGACAAAATAAGCTAAGGCGCAAATGAACAAGCGTAGGTAAGAAGCCAGCTGGAAGTTCTATTGCCACTGCGATCAAACCCTTAAATCTTTGTATGCATTCTCGTCGGCGGCAGCCTCGGCCTTTTCCTTGGCCAGTCTCCCCATCTTTTCGGCGGCTGCGCTCAGGGTAGGCAGATTCGCTCCTTGTATTATGGCGTTGCCGTTGACAGCGACTTGTTTTCCGTCCTTGAAGAACATGAACGTGGGCATGGCAGCGACGCCGTACTTCTGCGCGACCGACCCGACGTTGTCGACGTTGACTTTGGCGAAGGCGAGGAAGCCCGGGATCGCATAGGTCGACGCCAGCTTTAGGAAGTGCGGCGCGATCATCTTGCACGGCCCGCACCAGTCGGCGTAGAAGTCGACGATCACGTATCGGGTCGATGCTAGGAGCTCATCGAAGGCGCTGTGCGACGAAATGGTCGAGATGTGTCCGCTGGCGTCGGCCATGGTTGGCAGAAGACTGAGATGCTTTGCGACCGGATTCACTGAGCAGTCGAGCGAAGGTCAGGAGGTAGATCGGACAGCCCGCGCGCGACGACCGATCAAGTGGTCTCCTCAGATAATATGGGTCCCCTCGGCACAGTTTGAATGGAGGTCAGAAAGGTTGTGGGGCCTGCTGCCCCATGGTCAAAAAAAGCAGAACACTAAACTAAGGCACCCAACAGTTTGAGCAAAAACGAGTCAAACAGGATTAGATCTGAAAAAAAGAAGGAAGAGAAAACAACTTGAAGTAAAGAGAAGGAAGCATAGTAATAGGAAGAACCGGAAGAAAGAAAGTAATGAGATAAATACGGTACTGTACTGGCGAGTTTCGCTCCGTCTTGTACCTTATGGTGCACAGCTTTTTTTGGCCAGAAGGCGCCAGGCTACAGTACACAGTACAGTACGTACAGTACAAATACTGGTCAGCGAACTGTGACCTACAGCTTTCGGCCCCACTGTAGGTAAATAAACCCCTGACTCCCGACTCCTGAGCCCTGACGTTCTGGCATGCCGGTGGCATCGTGACATAAGTTGTTCGGTTTACAGCCCCGAACGGTTGGCTCCTTCATGCATCCTTCGACCGCCGTTTTACCGGTGGCTTGTCCAGATACCTCAGCTGTTTCTTTCCCAGGCATGCTACAAATTTCAATCATATCATGCACATCCGAAGATAGGTACCGTATTGTATACAGATAGTAAGCTTCAGGGGGACCAGATCAGCTGGATATACGGATACACACCAAAGATTATGCATTCAATCAGTCGTGGAGACGGGCGGCGCGTACAAAGGACACGGACTGAGGTAAACAACGCCAGCTGATGGCTTGTGCTCACTGGGGATTCGTCATTGAAGAGCCAGAATCGGACGCTCTACCCCGGGCTTGGCAGAGTTCAACAAGATCACCTGGGCCTTCTGGCCAAGTGAGTACTCCTTGGCCGCGTCAGTGTAGCGCGCAGTGCGGCCTAAAACTTCTAAGCGCGTCACAGCTACGTCACAGCGTTCTATTCCGGCAGCATCAACGCCCTAGAGGCAATTCCGGAACCCAGCTGGGGCTGGCTTCCACCCACTCATTCTTGAAAGCCTTGTAGACCGAACGTAAGCTGTGACGCTGTCCCTAATATGTCGCGGCCGATTATGTGCTGCCGGTGAGGTTGGGCGGTCCGAAGAATTGATTAAGACGAGATCTTACGGTGTCCAACAATGTCTTGCTATTTTCATATATCCTCCTAGCGTATACCTAGAGTCATAGCACGCGTCACACGCCTCCCTAGCGCCATGTCTGGGCTTGAATCGTGCACATTGTTTACGTCTAGCGTGCGTCGTCCACAGGATAGTGGCAGCGTCAGGAGATGAGATGAAGCTAATGAGTCGTCATCGGCGACGCGGCCAGGCATAAGGCAATAAGGGCCCGAACACCAGCATGGACATCCGGGTATATAACACTCGGTGCTGGCTGCAGTCCCCCTTCGTCCTGCTTTCTGGAAGGTCTCGCCAGTTCAGTCCCCCAGCCGCGTTCTTCTCATCAACATCACGCTTTCACGCTTTCACCGAGAGTTTCGACCTGCTATTCTCTCACGACTCACCCCAACAATTGAACCTTTATAACAATGGCGACCGCCCCCCTTTCCCACGCTAATGCGCCTCACCCCAGACCACACCGTCGAACAATCGAGCCGGTGTGCGTCGAGGATGCAGAGTATCTAGCGCGGGCTATCGACTATCCGGCACACAAAAACCACCCACTCTTCCACATGGCTTTCCCGAGGGCTCCCGGCGTCGAGGTCTCGGAGAAACAAGAGGATGAGCTCGTCCGATGGCGTGCCGAGTATATCCGATGGCGTATCGGATATCAGGAGCATGCCACTACAGACGGCCGTGAAGCCCTCAGGAAAATACGCCTCGAGGACGGAACGGTTGTTGGCATGTTCGGATGGGTCGTCAAACGATCTCCGGAGGAAGCCAGTTTAAGCGAAAGCACGACTGCCGAGGCGACAAACGTCTGCAACGAACAGAAGCCCCCGCTCTGGCTTCCTGAGGTTGCAGATGTCTCCGCATGGACGGAGCTGTCGTCCGCGATGGAGGCTCAGTGGGACCTGGCGACTGTCCTTCTTGGATTGGATTGGATTTTTATTTCGCCCGGAGGCACGAAGCCTAAAGGGCCTTGGCACGCTAAATACATCCGATTCGTTGACGTTCAGTCATCAACTCGTCCAAGCCCTCTACTCTTTTCCCTTTTCTCACGCCACCAACTGTTGCCTCTTGATTTGGTCTGTCCTTCTTGGCAATCGCCTATGCCGTACGTTACATCCAACCGCAGGTCTGATGAATGTGCCGCTCATCGTGTGCTGATATGCCATAGGAATCACAACCCTGTGTATTCGGCCGGATTACCAGGGTCGCGGGCTTGGGTCCATAGTGCTGCAGAACATCTGCCAATCTATGGATCGTCACCAGCGGCCTCGCCATGCCATGGTGCCATTATCCGCGCTCACCTTGTTTTGCAAGTTCGGATTCGAAATTATCGGCAACGTCGACATGCCGTACGGTCCGATTGTGAGCATGGTGCGCGAGCCCACGAGCCCCGCGGTTTCTCGGTAGTCGGCAATGGCGACGCGGAAAACGACGCGCAAAGCGACGAGGAAAGAAAGAGACGAGCAACGCGACGAGGAAAAGGACGGGAAAAGCACCAGGGGTAGGAGGACCAAGAAGAGGACCGAGGGAGGGATAGAGCGAAGTTGGAAGTGGGTGTTCTCTCCAGACTTCGAGCGGGAACAGAAGGTCCTAGAATGGAAGGCGTTTGAAGAGCGATAGACCTGTCTAAGTTTTAGTGCTGGTTTTGAGGAACTTTCTCTGGGTAATGGATCAATGGTGTATTTGGTGTTCACTCCTCCCACCCATCCCATGTCCCGTTCCCGTTGATAGCATGTGAGTAATGCGCGCCCCTCAGTAGGTGGGGAGACAAGCCTTTGGGAGCTCTGGACCTTCTACTCCTATGGGGTCTCTGCCACTGACTCTCTAGAACTTTCCTCTTCTTCCTCTTCCTCCTATTATTTTTCTCGCCTCCTGGTATTGGCCTAGCTACCTGATATCACCGCCGTGCTTTGGATAATCTAGTAGTAATGTGATCGAACGTTTAATACCCTAGACGCCTCCAAATGGGAGGGTAACAGGGTGGAGCTGAAGAAAGGTCGCTTGCACCAGACGCCAGTAACTACCACTTTGTATTGTTGCGACCGTATAGAGATACCGAGAGTTAACGAGTTTGAAGTATTCAAGCATGTATCCTCTGGAATACCCGCCTCGCGAGGACTGAGAATTCTGCTATCGGTTTGATGACGATGGCAAGTTCGACGGCGGCCAGCCCTTCAGGGAACGCGTCTCCCCTAAGCGCCCGTCGCTTTCCCCTGTGGCCACGGCCGATCCAGGGCAGGACTCGGACGACGAGTGGCTTTGGGACAATGAGGGCCCGACCCGGTACGGCACTGGCATGATTCACTTCTACATTGACCCCCTTAATCGTAAGGTTACCTACCCTCAGGCCTCGTATCTGGTTACTCAGAGCACAAACCATGGATATTTGCTGACAGTGAAATGCTAGTCTTTGTAGGGGTTAACGATATCGGTCCTCAATTCGATCTTCACCACTACGTCCCGGTTGTCAAGCTAGGTGATTCCGGGACTGCCAAGGACGCTACCTGCATTCTCGATGAAATGTGCGAAAATACAGCAACACCTCTCACCCAGTGTCCCAGACGACATCAAATGTGATTGAAGGAAGGCCACATAGGAGTTGCTGAGCTTAGGGGAGATGGACTACAAGACGCCGGTAAGTTTGAAATCACTGCCGGCATCGGGGGTGATGAGGCATTCGAGCTTTGGCACTAGTCTTCGCACCGTACAGGAGCAGTTCAGGCGAAGAATGGGACTGCCTAAAAGGGTGCCCCAACGAGGCGGATCCCCGGCCCCAAACGGCGGGCAAATTTAGTCGGAAGACAAACCTCTATCATCAATTCGCACTTGTAAGTCGCCGAGCATTTAAGCCCGAACCATGCAGCGAGTCAAGATTGAACCGTACATGTAACTGATATATCCACTCCCGCCGCTCAACAAGGTCATGGCCTGCGCCATCGCGCTCACCCGTCCGCAACTGCCGCCCCTCCAAGGGCAGATCGAGATCGACGACCACAGCAACGGGAACAGTCAAGGTCTGGTCGTACGGGGCATACCTGCTCAGCGGACGCTTCAACAGGATGGACAAAAAGCTGCGGCAGCTCGTCGCGCAGTGCCTGTGCGACCAGCCGGCTCAGAGACCGGGCCTGAACGAGCTCAAGGGGGTCGTTGCCAACAACATACAGAACACGAACCGGGCGGGCGAGGATAGCAATCTTTCGGTGCTGCAGTGGGTGCAGCAGCACAGGCCGATTCTTGCTACCCAGCAGCCGCACTGGGTTGATTTGCCCGGAAAGAGGTTCTGCTAACCGAGGGAGTTAAGTGTACATACATATAGGGATTGAACAGCAGCGTGTCAGACTGTATATGTAGCACATCCAAGGTATATTGCTCAGAAGTTGAAGCGTAAATCGGCAGACCCATTGCTAGCTCGGCCTCCGAAGACCTTAAGCGCTGCTTATGTCGCTTCTCTAATCACCGGCCTCCCGAGCCACTCCGACATGAGGGAGAGTCGTGCTTTGGACCTCGTTTGCGATTATCCAGGTAATAAGACCGGGATAACTCTTTTCCCAGAGGAAGGAGGAGCTCTTCTAGATAGGCGCCCCTAAGTAGTTTCTATCCCTTAGTAAATAACTCCTCAATGATTTCTCTCTTAACAAACTTTGGGTAATAGATAGCGAATACTAGCTTCCAAAATACTCTACTAATATTGTTTTACTTTACTTTATTATATTGTCATTAAAAATCGTAAGTAGGATTAGCTAACTAGCTCTACAAATGACGCGGGCTGACCCAGAGTGGGAAAACGCTGGGTCACCAGTTAATCATACATCATACCAGTCTACATCATACCAGGTCTGCCAAGCGCTCCTTCTCGGCTCAGGCCTGTTGCGTGAATCGACAATCGCCTCACAGCCTGGTATACGTTCCAAGAGCTCCTTCAGCCGTTGCTCCTGCTCGGCCAGTTCCTGGCTCCACCAGTCGTCCGGATCTTGCTGTCGGATGACGTTGCGTGCCCATGCCCAGGGAAATGCCGCCTGTACGTATAGCGAGGCCAGACCGTCGTGCTTGACCAGGGGCTTCAAAGCTTGGATGATGTGCATGTAGCCTCTCACAATCTGCTTCCCCTCGTCCTTGGTCGTCCCACTGCGGCGTCCCGCCGGGTTCTGAAGGAAGTCGGCGAAGACGACACGGATGGTAAGCGCCGGTGCGTCGATCTTACCTCGCAGCCAATCAACCGTGTCGCGCCAGTCCACTATGGCGGGGTGTTCATCAACGGGCCAGCTGTGCGGCCAGTAGGGCGGGAAGACAAGCTCGAGGAACCGGAGGTAGGCGAGACAGTTGGCAGGGACGACATCTCGGAGGAAATGCGATGCAGCGAGACGCTGGTATGGGTAGGACTCCTCGGTGCTGGCGGTTTCCGGGTCCCGGTGGGTTCTGGACCATGGAGTCCAGGGCCCAGCCCGGCCACGCCTGGACATCGTGAACAATGAAACGGTTACGCGAGAAGACAAGCTGGGCATCGCGGTATAAGGCGCGGCAGACGAGAAAGATGCTGGTTGGTGGAGCCCAGCAGTTGCAGGTGAAGGAGAAGGCAGCGTGTCGGCGACGGCAAAAGCAGCCTGGGCCCGGTGGTGGCCCGCCCGAGGGGTCGAAGTCGACGCCAAGGCATTGGCTCAGCCGGCAACCGTGATGAATGTGAGGCTGACAAGGCTGGCCTCTACCCTCAGAAGCTAGACAAGGCGGGCGGCATACTTGGTAGCAGCGGCGATACCTCCTGCACCACGTGA
Source organism: Achaetomium macrosporum (assembly GCA_033296875.1). Classification (NCBI taxonomy): domain Eukaryota; kingdom Fungi; phylum Ascomycota; class Sordariomycetes; order Sordariales; family Chaetomiaceae; genus Achaetomium; species Achaetomium macrosporum. The sequence goes on along the minus strand of MU860198.1, from coordinate 1,670 downwards.
CCTCCTTCCAGGGGGTTACCAGGTCTGTGTACTCGAGAATAAGAAGTCGTAGCTCGCGCAGCAGGTTTACTGGAGCCGACAGTGCCTTAGCAGGTGCAAGGCGAAGAGGTGACGGCTTAGGGCAGGCTTGTAGGACAGCGCTTTCGGCCAGCCGCTGGAGTGCGCGGCCCCATCGTTTGCAAAGCCGCACATGGCAGTCTTTGAGGGGCGGGAAGAGGGCGAGCGGGGCGACGGCTAGCTGGCCAGCCTCCAGTGCATACTCGTGCTGATGGTTGATATCGCAGACTAACGAGAGCGCCAGACGTCCGGGGCGAACGTGGGACGACAAGTGGACCGCAGCGTCGTACCAGCTAGTCAATAGAGCTTGGGCTACTAGCTTAGCGGAAGTTGAGTCTATACCCGACGAGACGGGATCGAGCAGCGGTCGACGGTGCTTACTCCCATGGTACTGGGCGCACTGGGCGCGGATACCATTAGCGTGCGGCTCATGCTCGACGTCGTCGCAACAGCAAAGCGGCGGGTAATTATTTGAGTCGATCGGATGGTGGCACGAGCACTCGTTGAGAACGATCTTAAGGCTCGTCAAAGAGGCGATGGCCGTTGGCGACAGGGCTTGAAGGGGCTCGAGGGACGCCTTATCAGCGTGGATAATGAATTGGTTGGTAGAATATAGCAGGGCAGCGGCTTCGGTGTATAGGTCGCGGCAGGACCGGAGTAAGCCGGCGAGGTTGCGCGTCGCCGGCGGGTCAAAGGCCGACACGACCATTCACGAATCCTTGCGGCCATCTAAGTAATACGTGTTTGGGCGCCCGTCACGGCGGGCTATACCTATATGAAGATATATGCGATGGCGTAGGTGAGGAGGCAGCCGTAGCAGAGCCGGTGGCCGGGGCGGCTGGTCCCCGATGCCTCGCATCATCGTTGGGGGCCGATGGCTATTGGCCGCCGTCACGGTTGATTCGAAAGGATTGGTGGCAGTTGGCTGTCGACTGTTCAATTTCGCGTTCGGTTTAGTTTTCGCGATGAAGAACTGAGAGCAGAAGTCAAAACACCCATCAAATTGGAAGCCGGGGTAATGAGCTTAATTACGCAGCGCTCGCAGGTTCTGACGCTTCACGCCAGACTGTCAGGATGGCTGGACCATCTGGGTCAAGCAAACCACTGGGAAGGCGTTTGGCGTTTTTGGTTATAATTGCACTTCAATTGGAGCTGGCCTTCATGTAACTAGTGCCTCTGGCACATAAAGAAGTAGCTATTATAAAGGCTAACCGACCTAATAACCAGTTATAGGTTATAGTATAACGTTACTAGAAAAGATTCTAGGCACTTAACTATATTACTTTGAGTCTCTCCCATAACACGATCCGAGATCGCAAATTGCAATAGTACAGGTTGGCCGCCACAGGGAAACCGGAATCTAAGCCTCTAATGAGTTTCTCGACCCCGCCTCCCTCATTCCATTCTGCCACACTCAACAGAACAGAGGTCGAGCTTGCTCATTTTTCTCTCTCTTTAACTATCTTATCTTCTCTTCTTTTTCTTCTCTTTTTCTTTTTCTTTTTCTTTTTCTTTTTCTTTTTCTTTTTCTTTTTCTTTTTCTTTTTCTTTTTCTTTTTCTTTTTCTTTTTCTTTTTCTTTTTCTTTTTCTTTTTCTTTTTCTTTTTCTTTTT
>MU860197.1:0-49965 GCA_033296875.1 Achaetomium macrosporum | reverse complement strand
CATCAGTCCCAGTACGGTAGGTCAGGTTGAACCCTAACCCTGCGTGCCTTTCCTCTCAGCGAGACAACGACGTCGACCAATCAAGGTGGTAATATAGGAAGTATTCCACAAGCAGAGAAGACTACTAGTAGACAAGGCTGAGCCCGGCTTGAGAGCAACGGCCCAAAGCATTAGTTGATGCCCAAGCGTTGCTGAAGCCGATCATATAACCACAGTGCTTGGGTTTCGTCCGCAATGATGTCCGTATCCAGGAGCCGTTTGCTCCTGTATACGCTTCCGGTTCGTTGTCGAGATTTCCCTTCTATGGCTAAAGGCCCTGGTAGTGTGGGCACTTTAGCAATCCGGTCCGGTTCTTCCTCCAAATAACATTCCGATCTTGTCTTGTCTGTTCTTCCTCTGCTGCCTTATCCGTAATAACCGCTGGGCTTTCCCGTGGCAGGCCACGCTCGGTTAGGCCACAAAAGGCCAGCAGGAACAAACTGGAAGGTGTCCATGACGCAGGAGACTCCGAATATATATTTAGGAGCAGAGAGCTTCTACTTTCCATGGTGATCGTTCACTTTATAAGTTCAGCCAGTTTTTATATGTAAATAGTGTAGCTGATGCTCGCGCTGATGGTATTGGGTGTCCCTGCCCGACTGGACGGTTCGCATATTTTCACCCCTGCGGCTTCATCACCATCTCACCACCATTGCGCTCCCGGTCACGTAGGAGCGGACGACCATCGGCTGGGCCCGCCTTGTGACAGTTAGCGGCTTGAAGTCCACGAGGAATGTCGCTCTCGGTAAGATTCCCGGCCTACGCCGCACCTGGCCACCATGAGAGGCCCAGTTACGCAGGACGCCGGAAGGAAGCGCAAAGCTCAATCCGAGGTGGTTCTGTTTAAAAGGCTACAAACACGTATAAAATGTCACACGACCAGCATGCGTCAGAACTATGCGGCTGGAGATAGGTACAACCCACCCGCAGACCCTACGTTGAACTCGCAAGTTCCTTTGACACCAAGCACATCGTGCAAACTATCTCTTCACTTGGACAGAAGACCATTGCCAATATGCAGCGAAATCGCGCTGCCAAAACCCTGCTCGAAGTCGCACCGAAGAAGACTTCCGGCCAAAGCAAACCACAGCCAGCGCATGAGCGTGATACATTCATGTTCGCTCTGCACAATGCTGCTGCCTATCTCGCAAAGAAGAGAGCCAACATAACTATAATCGCTATCGGTGACGCCCCCAATACTATCTATCTGAAGAAGCGCGCTTCGACACGCATCGACTTCAATGCCAACCTGACACCCGCTGAGCTCAAGCTTCTTATCAGAAGCTGCTAAAGAAGCTGTCGAGTGCGACCCAAGGCTCGACGAGTCGTGGCTCAACAACCGCACCAGCGTGTTCATCGCACAAGACCAGCGACAGGCCCTGACGGAGCAGGCATTGCAACAGGGAGAGGCCATCCTCAGCAGGAAAGGGCTGACTGTGCTAGCGCCACCATGGCAGTATGTTTTCTGCTGCCATGTGGACCGCCTTGCTGCCGGTGACAGCCGGGCTTATGATTTCGAAGACGCGCTGACGTGTCTGGTTGGTATTTGAAGAGGTCCGGCATGACCAAGCTGCCTCTCGCAACCGTGCAGCAGTGGTTTTCGCAGTACTCGCTTCCCTGGACTAAGGCAACCGAAGACGTTGCCGGGCGTGTCTACGGAGCTCATATGATCCGATTCTAGATTAGGTATATTTAATGCCGTCATGTGAACTGCTTGTATCCTGTCGATGCGGAATTAAGGGTGCTCCGCGGAAGTCTGTTTTACCTAGTACGTCTACATTGAAATATACCGTACGTTGGCAACAAACCCGTATTTACATGAAGCTTTCTCATACCGTACCGTAATCGGGCAGCTGGGAGTTCCTGTGACCGTGTATTGTTTGGAAATTTCAAGCGCTGTCAACCGTCAGACCGTTGCTAACCCGAGATCAACTTCCTTCTTGAATTCACCTGCGAGGCTGCCTTAACCCAGGAGATGATACTACCTGAGCTTTCCTTTATTTTCTCTCCATTCAACCTTTGAAAGATTTCACTTCTGATGGGTATCCCTCAGCTCAAACGGCATTTAGAGCCCTACGCCGAGAGGTCCTTCATTGAACCAGGCAATGTAGTCCTGGACGGACCAGCGCTGGCTTACCATATTCTCAACCTCTGTTCGAGAACGACACGCAAGAGCAGCCCCTTTGAGCAACCGTCCTACCAGCTACTGGGTAAAACGGCCGTGGCATGGCTAGACCGGATCCAGGCATGCGGACTTTCAGTGTACAATCCAAGCAAACCCTGTACGTACAACAAGGCGGATCTCGCGCTAATCATGTCTTCTAAGCTCGGCTATCTATTTCGACGGTTATCTGCCCAATTCAAAACGCGCTGAGCGGATTCAGCGGCTCCTCAAATCTTCACGAGACCTGATCCGATATCACTCGACATTTCTTTCAGGAGTTCCGAGGAGTGACGCGTATGACGCCGACAATGCTGACGCCGACTTGTTTCCGAACGCATGGCCCGGGGAAAACAAGGCAAAACCGCCGCCGCCACCCTTCCTCGTCCCCGCCATCATTGACGCTTTGAGGGAGGCGTCGGAATTCAGTTCCCGCGTCAAGTTGGTGCCCGGGGAGGCCGACGGGTTCTGCGCTGAGCATGTCCGGCGGCATGGCGGAACGGTACTGACGTCTGATTCTGATCTACTGGTTCACGACCTGGGCAAGAATGGCGGTGTCCTTTTCTTTGCAGACATCGACGCCGATGTGGGGAAGCAGAAGCTTATAGCCCCTCATTACCGACCTGCTGATCTTTGCAGACGACTTTCCCTTCTACCAGAGGTTGGACTCCAATACCTCGCATTCGAGGTCAGCAGGGACCCTCATCTGACCTTGGAGCAAGCCATCGAGAAATCCAAGAGGAGTGAAGCAGTCTCGACCTCTCGGGAGGAGTACTCCAACTTTATGGAGCAGTATCATTCCCCAGGAGTGGCATTACAGTTCGGGACGGACGAGATTCCGCCTCTCGACCCGCGGCTGTCAGAACTTTTCCTCCGGACTTTTCGGGTATCCAAAAAGACTGTAGGCCCAGTTTCAGAGCTTGAGCCTGGCAACGGATTGGAAATTTATTTGCCCTTCCTGCTTGACTGCCCAGCCCGGACAAAGGCATGGGAAGCAAGCAAGCCCGTGAGACAACTCACATATGCAGTTCTACAGTCCTTTTGCGGCAACAGCATACCATCGGTAATAGAAATGAGGAGGTTACATTCCCTGTCTTCGGGTTCGCGGGTTGAGGTTCCAACACCTAGGGAGGCGGATGAGCTGGGCACTTTGCTACTTGGGCTCTTCACCGAAATCGAGGACGGCATCAGCAAGCCCGAGTCCATTTGGGTAGTCTTGTCCTTTTATCAGGATATTGTTATGACTCTGGATCGAGGCAAAGGCAATCCACTTAGCCTTGAATTGCTCGCTCAAGAAGCCAGTGGGAAGTTGGACCAGGGTTCCTGGGACTTCCTTCACTTCGTTGCGCAGACTCAAGCAACCTACTACTCGCTCAGAATGCTCCGCCAAATCATCGAGCTGTTGGCACAATATACGGGGCCCTTGTCTACGACCATCTCGGAACTCGCGCGCTTCCTGTCCCGTCTTCCGCCCTTGCCGGGTTTTCCTACGCCCAGGAGCTTCTTGGAGACACTGAAACTGGCAAGAGAGGCAGGGCTTCTTGCTTGTGTGCGGCGTCTCTGCGTAGGCTATGAAGATATGGTTCAGCTCATCGAGCAACCGCTGGAACGCAAGGAGTCAAAGAAGAAAAGGAGAACCATGCCGTCGAGTCAAGGGAGAACCGCACCTCGTCCGAGCAACCCGTTCAATCTCCTGGCGGTGAGCGGGGAGGAAACCTGAGGAGCCCGCGGAGGAAACCCGTAGCTTTCCGGTACACTGAGCACTCCACAGCGAATAGCGTAAAACCAACATGGAAGCTTCATCACCTGCTACCTCCATATGATCGCAGGATCTTGTTCACCCGTTCTTGGATCCGCTTGCAAGAGTTGGCCTATGTATATGTACGGCGAGACGATTATGGGACCCAAGGTTTGACGCCCAGAAAATGCATATCTCGTCTTTGCTTCGGTATCATTGAGAGTGGAAGGATGCGCCCTTGCGTGGGGTTAGACTGCAGCAATAGAGCAGCGCTTGGGGGTGTCCAGCGTATAGGTAGTATTTACGGTCTTCCTATCCCTCTCTCTTCCATTTCCTTTTCCTTCTCCATTCCTCTTTCTTTCTTTTTTTAAAAAAACTTTTCTCTGGGAAGTAGACTGCATGAGAAGGCATGAATTGAAAATAGGCGTCAAAAAGACCATCTTAACATACATATCAATCGCCGTGGGATTCAGTACTACCTAAGGTAGGTATGCGTACCTGAAGGAAACAAATCAAGGTATCGAGGTAACTTACCTTCGCATTGTGTATCCCGTAGTGGAAGCGGTTATGTGTACATACCTTACCTTACGTATTCCGTATCAGAGAGCAAGTGGGTCCTCCGAACTGTTCTTGGGAGATCGACAAGGTAAACTCTCTGACCAATCTTCTCTCTTCTGGACCCTGTAAATACCACAGTAAGGTACCTTACCCTCTTCTTCAAACGAAGCTTCACTCTTTCGGTCACTGAACTACCTGGCATCATCCCAAGGCTTTAATGTCCGACCTCACGAATTTGACAACATACTCTCAATCTCCTAATTCCGTCCTAACGTTACCTGCCGCTCCCAATTGAATCTGTGCCTGCCTGAGGCCCAGACCGCTGCAGAGAACCCCAGTCAGTGCATCCCCACTCCATGCCGAGCAACAATCAATAGCGGCTCTTTCCGAATTTGAATTTGGCCGACCCACTCCGCCAACGCTATTTTAATCGACGCAGCAGCGAAATTCTCAGATCTCCTCCCACTTGACACACCGAAGGACCATCGCCCCAACATCATGCGCGGTACCTTGGTCTTTGCGGGCAGTTCCTGCCCGGAGCTTACAGACAAAATATGCCAAAATCTGGGCATGGCCCGGGCTGATGCCGAACTCACTCAATTTTCTAACGGCGAGACGAGCGTCCGCATTCTCACCAGCGTCCGGGAGAAGGATGTGTTCGTGGTGCAATCCGGCAGCGACAAGATTAACGACACAATTATGGAGTTGCTGATCATGATCTCTGCCTGCAAAGGAGGATCTGCAAACAAAATCACTGGTATGTTGTCGCGTCGAGGCCGCAATTGGCCGGCAAGGACTGTTCCAGAAGTTGACCGGAGCTACAGCTGTGCTGCCCTACTTCCCCTACAGCCGCCAATCCAAGAAGAAGTCTCATAGGGGAGCCATAACCGCCAGGCTGTTAGCCAACCTTATGGATGTCGCGGGGGTAAAGCACGTCGTCACGGTCGATCTGCACGCTTCCCAAATGCAGGGCTTCTTCAAGTGCCCAGTGGACAACCTCCACGCCGAGCCTCTGATCGCCCGTTGGATCCGCCGCAACGTGCCTGAGTGGCAAGAGGCGGTGGTGGTGTCTAAGAATGCGGGCGGCACCAAGCGGGTTACCTCGCTTGCCGACGCGCTCAAGCTCAACTTTGGCATGGTGACGACGGACAAGAGGAGAGGACCTAGCATGGCGCCTAGCGTGATTGGATACTCCCTGGACGGGCTCGAGCGGCATCCGGTGCTTGACGCCATCAGCAATCAGGTGCGTAACACCACCTTATCGGACTCAGAGAACGGGAACCCCGCTACGAATAACGGGCGATCTCAAGATTCCCGTGCCGCGGCGGATGTTCAAGGATCACCGCGGCTGCGTGCTAATGGTACGCACTCACGAAACCCGGCCAACCACAAAACCCCACCAAGTCGCTCGCAGACTATCTTGTCCCAGTCATCAGTCATCGATGAGCTAGACGAAGAGGCAGAGGCGGACGAGTTGGAGTACAACGACCGACGAGCCCATGAGGTAACGCACGGGCGGCTGGTTCAGGGCCACGTTGTTCCTGACGACTTTCCCTCATCGGCGGCGTCGGTGGCCGATACCAGCGTGCCAGAGGAAGACCCAATGGCCATGTCGCATGCCTCGTCCTTCTTTGGGCCTCAGCCTCATGCTCTGGGCGGGTCCGGAGACGCGGGGGAGAGCTCGGATGAGGAGGACGACCTGAGAAACCCCAAGGTTGAGCACATGATCACGCTCGTTGGCGACGTCAAGGACCGGACAGTGTTGATTGTCGATGATATGATTGACAAGCCCGGCTCGTGGATTGCAGCAGCCGAGACGGTGGTTAAGCGCGGCCGTGCCAAAAAGGTTTACTGCATTGCCACACACGGCGTCTTTGGAGGAGACTGCCTGGAGCAGATGCAGGCGTGCGACTGCATCGACACCATTGTCGTGACCAACAGCCATCCGATTTCGGAAGACAAGGCGCGCAACGCAAGCAAGCTGGTGGTACTCGACCTGTCGTTCCTCTTGGCCGAGGCGATACGACGAAACCACTATGGCGAGTCAATGTCGCCGCTGTTCCAGCACGTCATGGATTAATCATGGCAGGTCGTAATGCCTTTCCTTTAGTTGAACGTCTTTATTGGTTGTAAGTTGGCCATAGGGAGGCTCTTTCTGTCTTTTGAGGTATGTTGACAGTGGATTACAAGCGTTGGCGTTGGGCGACACGGACGGTGGCGCTTGGTCTTTTAACACGGCACAGGGCAGCATGAGTAGACGGCATGGGCCGTCAGGTATGTGCCGAATTGACATCGCACAGTCAGTTACGGAAAGCCACCATTGCCAGTGATTGCAGTCTGGTCTTTTGCCCGGATATCTAGGCTGAGCTGTCCATACTAGCTCACAAGCGTAGAAACCCCAACGATGCTGTCACTTACGACGGCAGGAGCATTGCCCAACCCAGGACATGCCTCCTAACGGAACGTTGGTAGATCGCCTGTCCTTCAGGACTGTCCGAGATAGAAGGCCCTTCGTCTAGGCTCTAAGAGTCGCTTCCGCAAGGCTGGTGGACGAGGGGCAAGAGAACTCCTCGGTACATATCCCACAATGCCTTGTCTATGATTGAAGAGTCATAGTGAATCCGCTGGAAAGGATTAGTATTCAAATCAACATTTATGCCAACCGATCTTCGTCTCTGCGGTGAAAGAAACCCAAGGTGTGAGTTGCTCGGGTTGCGTAGTGTCAGAACACACCAGCTGCTGCCACCACGCGATGCACCAAACTCACCAACCCCATCCACCGAAACAGCCCCACACTGAGCCCCAGTTTTCATCCGGCCCGCTCCAAAACCCAACCGTGCCATCCCCTCTTTTTTCCTTCGCTTCGGCGCCAACCAACCCCTCTCCCACGCTGTTGCTACCCTTTCTTGACTTACACCGTGAGGACGACGTATCAATTGTCTGTTATCCGTCTGCCGGATACAACGAGAAAACAATGCCTTGGCCCGGATATGAAATCGAACAGCTCCAATCGGCCACTGCGGAAGAAGATCCCCGTGAGCCATCCAGCTCACGGTCCGCGTCCGAGGAGGGGGTTGAGGATGATGGACAAGGTGTAGAGGAGATGGAACATGATGGCGCTGATGGTGGTGAGAGCCGTGGGGCGGCGGAAACGCGCTCGCGTAAGAGGAGGAGAATTACGGAGGGCGATGGTGCCTCGGGGACTGCTGGGAATGGGAGCGCGTCTCAGGAACAACAACTGAGTGTGAATGGGGATGGCCAGGTGGAGGCGCAAGAGCAGAGTGACGGCAGGGTTCCATTCTTTAAGACTGGTTTGCCGGATCCCGATGACAAAACCGAGAATGACTGCTTTTTCGAGGCGTGTGTGACGAGGGCGGGCGGGAATCAGTATTTCGTGTGAGCACCGGCTGAGCTGAGCGCGAGGATTATGGTCAGGAAACTGATTTCATGCCAGAAAACACCTCATGGACAAGCATGGCCTCGTCAGAGGCGATCAGGGCCGACCAGAAGGCGGCAGGCGCAAAGCGCCCAAGTACCTCACCCTCTGCCCCACCGACTGGCCATGGATCTACGGTTCCACCTCCTCGTGCGCCTGTTGTGGCGATATCAACGGCCTAACGGCCGTTCTCGGCGAGCGTGAGCACGAGAGCCCTGCCATTTGCTCTTTCTGCTGGACTTATTTGCCCACCCGCCGCGACCTGGTCACGCACATCAGCGAGGGTCCCTGCAAGAGCAACGAGATGTTCACCCGCAAACTCAGTCTCATCCGACACATGTACGCCGAGAGCCTGCGCAAGCCAGGAGCCGAAGAGATCTCGCGCGCCGCAGCAGATCAGCGACAGGCGCACGCCGAGGCCGAACGGCTGGCAAGGGCCGAAAGGTGGCAGATCGACCACCAGCTGCAACTGCAAGCTGAGGAGCATCTCCGGCAGATACAAGCGCAGCAGGCGCAAAGGCACGCGCAGCAAGCCCAACAACAAACACCTGCCCCAGCAGCTCAGCCATCCCGAACCACAGCGACTCCCGGTCACGCTCAGCCTTCTCCTCCACCCCCGTCTAACCAGTTCACCAGCCAACAGTTCGTCCCAGCCCAAACCCCAGCAGCTCCCATGGGCGGCGGTACACCGTTCGTCCCTGACCCGTCCCCGAGCGCGGCGGTAGACTACGCGGTACCCTCGGCCACGGCAGAGTCCCTCGCACGGAGCATCGAGCGGATGTCCAGCATCATCGGCGACCTCACGGCGGCCAACACGCTGCTCATGCAGGACGTGAGGGTGCGGGACCAGAAGATCGCTCAGCATGATCTGCAAATAAAGGCGAGGGAGGAGCGGATTGTGGCGCTCGCTTGCGAGAACAAGAGGTTGGCTGCTGAGGTTGCGAAGCTGAAGAAGGAGAAGGAGAAGGAGGTGGATGCGGCCGGCGGGGCTTAGGACGGGAGAGAAGAGAGGGTGAGGGATCAATGCTGGGAAGCCAGGGAGTGTGAGGTATGTAAGTGATGAGGTCGAAAGGAAGCACGCTGCGGTGGTTTCGCATTGGAGGAGATTTCATAGCACAGCTTGATACCCGTACTTGTGTTCTCATTTGGGATTAATAGCTCGAATATACCTGCGTAGCTCTGGCGTGCTGCTATCGATATGATGGGAGTGGTCAAGCACTGCGTCTCCCTTGAGAGGCTGTAATTCGGGTAAGGTATCTCGCCAGGCATCTTGATGCACGGAGGTGATAGTGCTAACACACAAGGGAAATGCACACTCCCCATGCGGAAACCACACCGCTTGGAGAAGGTACCTATTGGAGCAGTTCTAGAGTATAGCCATTACTAGGATCCAGCATGGGCTCAAGCCTTGGAGATGGTGACTGGATCATTGAAGATGTAATACGCCGAGCATGTTATAGCTGTAATATTACGATACTGCTGTAAAGTATCTTACTGATACCGTGGTTTCTCTTTCAAACCACCCCATTTTTGAAAGTTGCCTTTAACATTAACTAAAACACCAGCGTCTTGTCACCCTCCATCTCGATTCAGAGCCCAACGCTCGGAAGCATCGTGCGGCCCCCCGTTTTTTTCAGCCCACAGTGGCCGATGTGGAACTTCATCTGATGTGGAGCAAACAAACAAACACTGCATCGTCAGCTTGTTCCCCGTTTACTGATTACCTGATTGGTATAAATCGCCACTGGCGCTCTGGTCAACACCCACCGACCTACCTATATATTCCAGCTACTGCAGCTGTGTGGCGTCAACTCTGCTTCCATGCACACATAATAATAGCTGGTACCGCAGCTTTTCTTGGCGTTATCAGCCTCAAGGTTATTGCATAGCTCAAGGGAAAAGCACACCTGGTCCAGCCCTAGTTACCTTCGACTTCCCTTCTCAAACAAGATGGCCGCCGGTGGCCAGCCCGCAACGGGTGCCCTCGAGGACCGACTGCGCAACCTCATCCTCTCCAACTCGGAGAAGCCGTCTGCTGCGCAGACACAGGACGGAAGCCCTCAGTCTCCATGGCAACAACAGCCTGCCGCACAACCCGGACAGGAGAATGCGCCTCCGAGGCCATCCTCTCCGCGGAGCAATGGAGGAGGCACAAGTTCGTCGAAACCCTCCCGGAAGCGACCAAATCAAGCACAACGGCGCCAGATGTCAGCCCAACTGTCTATCCCAATCGACCCGCGGCCGCAGTACCATCAGCCTCAGAGGTCATACCCATCCCGCGCAGGCTATCCGGACCAACAGCATGACGGGAGCGTTCGCTACGGGCCACGGGAGCCGCGCTCGGCCACGTTTCGCCCACCCAGCAGGGGGAACACGGTGCCGAGTGCGCCTTTGACAGGTTTGCCATTTCCTTCCCGCCCGCGGCACCAACCTTCCCTCTCCTACCACGGACCCATGCCGACGCCCAATCCCTATGGCTGGCCCCAACCTCCCACGCACTATGGGCACCCGGGGCTGCCGTACCAGATGCCGGGCATGCCTCCTGTGCCGCAAATGCCCTTCGATGCCGCATCGCCAACGCATCCGGGACGCGGAGACCCTGGTTTCGACAGCCCGAGGGGACCGCCTGGTGTTAGCCCAGACGAGCTGAGAGCGCAAGCCGAGTTGCTCGAAGAACTCTGTAACACTGTCGTTGCTGGCGCCGAAATCGAGACCGCTGAGATCATGGAAAAGGAAAACTTCCGCGTCATGATCGAGAAGGTTGCGAGATCCGCCATCGTCGACTACGAGAGAAACCAGAACGGCGCCCACGATTTTCCTCCCGAGAGTGTGCAGCTCAAGTGTTTTGGGAGCCTAGCGTCAGGCTTCGCAACTAAAGCATCTGACATGGACCTCGGACTTCTATCCCCGCTGTCGCGCATCCAGCCCGATGCCCCTGACTCTCCGATTCCAAGACTCGTGGAAAAAGTCTTCCTCGATATTGGACTCGGCGCTAGGTTGCTCACGCAAACGCGCGTCCCCATCATTAAGGTCTGCGAATCCCCTCCCGAGGGACTTCGCCTGGGACTGTTGGCGGAGCGGGCAAAGTGGGAAAGAGGCGCCACGGGGGAGGCCGACCTCGGCCCCGATCCCGCAGAAGACGAGGTCCACGAGGGCCCGGAACCACCGTCCCCGGCCGAGGAGTTTGCACCCGGAGCCCAACCCTTGGCTCAACCTCGAGAGGAGACCCCGACGCGCGAGGAAACGCTCCGAAGGCTGAGGCAGGGCGATACAAGCAGCCTGTCCGCTTACTACGGTACTGCTAAACGCCTTCTCCGCAAGCTAGGCGGCCGCGACATCACCCACTCAAACCTCGCGGAGTTCAAGAGGGAAGATGTCAAGCTCCTGGGTGAGGTCTGTCTGGCATTTGTCGAGGGCCTAGCCGATAGCAAGCTGCGAGAGCGGTTGTTGAGGTACCGCTCCCTCAACCGGTACGACCTCACCTCCCACCCGACACCGACACCCCGCACGCTGCTGGGAGTTTTCGCCCAGGTTGAAGGCGAACAGTTGGCCTTAGCATGGGAATCCCGCCCCGTCCGGGAGAAGGACAAGGCCCGCGAGACAGCTGCGCAGAACACAGTGAGCGCCTGGAGGGAGCTTCAAGACATGGCTGATTATGGTCGGGAGCCGCTCGCCTACCAGAAGGAGCTGCAGATGGGCGTGGAGCATCTGAAGAGGATACCGTCCATCCAGCTATTGCTCCTTTCCCAGGCGCCCAACGAGAGTGCGGCGAACTATTGCGCCAGAGCCTTAAGACTGCTGCACGAGCTTGGCGGCCACGAGAGTCGGACTCGGGCCGGTGCCGTACTGCCGACTCTGATCAAGCAGTATATTGGAGGCATCTCAAACCGCAGCATTCGGGAGCAGGTGGAGACTTTCCAGAAATTCTACGGCGTCACCAACTTGCGGGCGGTTGGCCGCAGGCATAAGAGCCTGCAGCTTGCCCACGAGTACGAGACATGCCTCGACAAGGGAATTTACCAGGACGAAGCCGCGAGCAAAGTTCGACGTTATGTTGAATTGCTGCGAGCTCCAATAGCGAAGCCACCTTCCCCCAATTATTCTCATGGCCTGATCCCGCTACCTCCGGGTTCAGCGTCGCTTCTCTCCGAGATACGCCTGCTCGGCGATCCATCGTGGGCGGCGCCGAACCAACCGCGGGACCGGTACAGCAGCGCCCTAGAGTTCCCCAAATCTGGAGTCGGCGTGCAGTGCGACATCAACTTCTCTGCACACCTCGCTTTGCAGAACACCCTTCTCCTGCGGTGCTACTCGCACTGCGACCCGCGCGTCAGGCCGCTCGTCCTCTTCGTCAAGCACTGGGCCAAGGTCCGCGGCATCAACTCGCCCTACCGCGGAACCCTCGGCAGCTATGGCTACTCCCTCATGATGCTGCACTACCTCGTCAACGTTGCGCAGCCTTTCGTTTGCCCCAACCTGCAACAACTCGCCCGTCCGCCCGACCCAAACCTCACCCCGCAGCAAGTCGATGAAACAGTCATGTGCAAGGGCCGCAACGTTCAGTTTTGGCGCGACGAGGCCGAGATCATGCGTCTCGCCCGGGACAACGCGCTCACCCAGAACCGCGAGTCCATCGGCGAGCTCCTGCGCGGCTTCTTCGAATACTACGCCAAGGGCGGCGCCCAGATGAGCATGCTTCCCTGCCGCAGCTTCGACTGGGGCCGCGACGTCCTGAGTCTGCGCACCCACGGCGGCCTGCTGAGCAAGCAGGCCAAGGGCTGGACGGGCGCGAAGACGGTCGTGGAGGTCAAGCCAGCCACTACACCGACTCCCTCGCCAAACAACAACAATCCCTCCTCATCAACGACGACGGGCGAACCCGTGCCGTCGGCCCCGCAACAACCAAGCCAACAAGCCCAGCAGAAGAACCTCGAAGTCAAAGAAGTCCGCTACCGCTACCTCTTCGCCATCGAGGACCCCTTCGAACTAGACCACAACGTCGCGCGCACCGTGACACATGCGGGGATTGTGAGCATCCGCGATGAGTTCCGGCGCGCATGGCGCATCATCAAGAATGCCGGGCGCGCTGCTGCTGCTGGTCGCGAGCAGGACCAGCAGACTCAGACTCAGACTCAGACTCGAAGTGGTGAACGTGGCAGCGGTGGTTGGAGGCAAGAGGATCTGCTGGAGGATGCGGCTTGTGCGGAGCGGGAGAGGGAGAGGGAGCAGTTTACAAGGTTGTTGGAGGAGTTGCATGGGGTGAAGTTTGAGGATGGCGATGGCGGGAACTGGGTAGGGGCGCATGACAGTGGGGGATCCGGATAAGGGGACTGGGTTTCGGCGGGTGAGATATGTTTGTGTTTGTGATGAACTGTGGGATACCTCGGGCTATATGATGGATGCATCTGGGATGTGGAGGGTGGAATATTGTGTCTCTATCGTTTGCGTACTGTAAGGGGACGTTTGTACAGGTAGAAGCTGGTAAGATCTCCAGCGTGTATCATCATGCATCTCTGGCTGAGGGGCGGATGGCTTGGTTCCTGAATACCTAGGTAGAAGCTAGCAGGAGCTGCGAAATACTGTGTTGTGGCCATGATCACTTATCCATGATCTCAAATACGGGCTTCCACGTTATAGTACATAAATTCCTCCGTAGGCTCTCTGCCCAATCCGGATGTCCTTCGACATATGCTGCCTTACGAGTGCTTTGACAAAGACACTTGAGGCACTGTCCTAGGGAAATGCTTCTCCGCACTACTTTCCAGGGAGAAAGGCAACCATAGGTACCATTAGCTTTTTCATTGCAGGATACCTTCAGATGATTTAGATTGGACAATATCTGCTGTTCGCCTCCGTAGTGCAGCGCAGCACTCAGTGTGGGTCTTTGTTGTCCCTGAGTGCTTCCATGGGTGGATTCCATTGTTCGCCGCCAACCGGTCTTTAAGCATGCTTCTTCGGACCACTGCACTCCATTCGACCTTCGACCTTCACCACCATCGCTATCCGCATTCCATTCGGCAACTGCCCGATTCTTAACCAACGAGTACCGCTTTTGTGTCGCGCGCCTCTGCCTTTGACGACATCTTTAATTTTTTGAGAACGGCGCACTGCATCTTGAACCGCGACTCGATGACGTGCCTCACTTGAACATCAGCCTTCTGCCCCGAGGCTACCGCCGGTCGGATTCATTCGACCCTCGTCACCCACTGTGCCTCGATTGAAGCACCGCCTACCATGAGCGCTCCTCCTGCCGCCACGGCCAGCGGGCCCCGGCGCCCTCCTCCGGGAACCGTCATTCAGCGCAAGCCCACCACCGCCAATCCCTTTGCGGCGAGAAAAAAACCGAGGCCAACGCCCCAAAATCCGCGGCCATCGAAGCCGATAGAGAAGGACTTTGGAAAGGAATCAGAGCCTGTCCTCGATGACCCAAAGGATCCTGGCATGCAGCAGCTGAGAGAGCTGCGGCTCAAGAACGGAGGCTGGACCGAGACTCCCCCAGACAAGTACCAGGACTTTCCCCTAGTCATGACCAAGCGGTCCATGCTGGAGGGCTTGCGCCATCACATCATGCGGTTAAATAAGGGAACAGCAGAGCCCGGCAGGGCGAAAGGAGACGCCATCGTGGACATTACCAACCAGGACCAGTTCCCGCGTCCCGTCACCTTACTTCGTCGTGATCCAAGACTTCCACCGGCCCACCGCATGGCGGAAAAGCAGCCCGAGTCGATTCCGACTGACCCCGCGGAAGCCGCTGAGTTTGAGCGTGCCCGCCAGCTCAAGGCCGAAAGGGAGGCGCAGCGCGCCCTGGACCAGGCACAGATTGCTCCGGTCATTCGGGGAAACGAGCCGAAGGCGAAGCAGAATCAAAAAAAGGAGAAGCCCGCTGCCTTTTACGGAAGAAACTCGGATGCGCATAAGAAAGAGTCAAAGATTCACTATGAGGAGACGTGGCCGTGGCATCTCGAGGACGCCGAGGGCAAGGCTGGTGTGTGGGTTGGGCAATATATCGCCAGTTTGTCGGATCTGAACGTTGCTCTTGTCATAGATGGCGCGCGCTTCCGCATGATCCCGCTGGAGCGGTATTACAAGTTTGATGAGAAACCCAAGTTCGATACGCTCTCCCTGGACGATGCCGAAAAGATGATGTACGAGGTCAAGGAGATCAAGCGGTGGGTCATGAAGCAGAAGGACCAGGAGCAGCTGGAGAGGGAGAAGAACGAGACGCGCCAGTTCCTGCGCGGGCCCACCCGTGTGAAGACAGAGAGTGCCACATCGCGCTTGGCGCGGAGGACCGAGAGGCAGGATGACTTCGAGCTTGACATGTCGGGCGATGAGTTCCAAGATGACGACGAGAACCCCGGCTTCGACGCTGATGACGAAGAGATCAAAGAGACCAAGGACCGCATCCGCCGCGAGCAGGTTACCGCCAACACGTTCGGCGAGGGCGAAGAGGACAAAGTGGAGCAACAGGAGCGGGAGGAGCAGCTAGAGAAGCTCAGACATAAGATGATGGGCAAACAAGTAGTCAAGACGCTCAAGAAGTTTGAACAGGGATTGGACTATGACGACCTGGAATCTGGCGACGAGAACAACCCGTTCACCGACCATTCGGTAGGTGGCACCCGGGGCATTACCGCGCACTTACTCGTATTTCTTATTAACACAAGCTAGGACACGGACGAAGAGTCGCAGGATCAGGAGGATAAAGAGGACGAAGAGGGCAAGGATGGCAAGAAGGCCGAGAACAAAGGCCAAGGTGCCTCTGGGGCGAATTCCAAGGGTAACACGACCCCGTCCGGGAGGCAGAGAGTGGCCGACGTGACCAAGAAGGGGAAACTGAAGCGGGCCGGGTCACCGAACATATCCGAATCGAGCGAGAATGAGGCAGCGCGCAAGAAGCTCAAGACCGGAAAAGGATCCGTTGTCCGCAGCCGCGGGGTGACTCCCATTCCTGGGCGGCCGAAACCGGTTGGCACTGCTATGAGCGATGGCGAAGCCACGGCCGGAGAGGCGTCCGATGGAGGCGCGAAGATGAAGAAGAAGCAGCCCACGGTAAAGCTCGGGATACGCGCCGGCACTACACCATCGGACTCACGCGCAGCCAGCCCTGCTCCAGCCGCTTGTAAGTTTATGCCTACACTCAACTTTCCCCTGCCGCAGATTGTGCTAATCAAAGTGCTCGTAGCAAATCCTGCTCCCAAGGCCGGCACCGCGACCCCCAGCGGTTCGCCGCCGCCCGGCCAGGCCCCGGATAGAATACAACCTTGGGAGATTGCCGAGGCCTTGGCTCCGTATGCGAAGGAGGGCATCAGCCTGGGCGCCCTGCTGCGGAAGTTCCAAAAGAGGATGAACGGGCCTGGAAACATCACCAAGACTGAGTGGATCCAGATGGTCAAGGCGAATGCTATCTACGGCCCGGATAAGCTTCTGCGACCAAAACCTGGCGGTGCATCGCCACAGCCCTGAGTCACCAGGATAGGCTATGTCTCAACAAGCAACTTTCGGTATATCATCTTCGTTCGGTTTAACATCCACACGACTGGGCTGTTGATGATTCCGAATATAAAAATACGGACAACGGAGCCGTTCAGTCCGAAAGACCGTGGGGCATTTTGAGATTGGTCAACGGCGTTCGGTTGCTGCGTAACAGGCAGTGTTTAGCTGAGAAGTCAAGGCCGCGCATGCTTACATCTTGTGGAATTTTGTTGCGCAACTTCAGAGAATCAGCGGGTAGAACATATAGGCCCAGCAATGCCTCCTTCTTCTGGACAATTATGTCCTGTGTTGTTGATGGGTTCTGATCTTTGTACAACAATCAGCCCGTTGGCTGTAGATGGACTGAACAGACACCCGCCCCCATGCCTAAGGTAATCAAACCTGCCTGCAGCCCAGCACCCTCTACTCGTCCATCTGCCAGGCATAGTCCAAACCTTTATTCATCTCTCTGCGATTCAGTGCCTTGAACCTTTCCGCCTCAAAGCCATTACCCCGATCGACCCCATCCCACCGATACCCAGGCCGTATCCCATACCGATTTGGCGGCGCAGGCCCGTTATACACCGGCCTCTTCCCCCCTTTTTTCTTCGTCCCCTTTTCCCCACCTCCACCACTACCATCACCATCGTTTGCCCCCAGGAACGGAGCCATAGGATCATTCCATCTCTCTTTTCTTTTCATCTCCTCGTTCAACTCGACATCATCCTTCCCTCTCGCAAGCGGCATCAGCGCCGCCTCCTCCAGCCGCTCCCGCCTTTCCTTCGCCTGCGCCGCCTGCACCTCCCCGCGCAACAGTTCCTGCTTCGCGCGCGCCGCCCGCTCCGCCTCCTGCTGCTGCCGACGCAACTCGGCCCGCCGCAGCGACGCGTCGACCCTCCGCCCCGTTGCGTCGCGCAGAATCACTTCTTCCTGTTCCTGTTGTTGCTGGTTGGCTCGTTTGAGCGCGGCCAGCTCCTCGGCTTCGAGCTGCTGCCGCCGTTTGAGCTGCGCGCTGAGCGCCGCGGCGGACTGCAGGCCTGCTTGGGCGCCGTTGGACATGAGCGGGATGGGGTTCTCGGCTTCGGCTTCTTCGGCTGCTGCTGCGGCGCTGCGCTCGGCGGCGGCTGAGGCTATGATGGCATCTGCCGCTGCTGCGGAGGCGGCATCTTCTTTTGATGATGATGGGGGGTTGGTGGGAGTGCTGCCGGTGATGGTCTTCCAGCTGGATTTCTTGGCGCGGCGGAACTCGGTTGTGGTTCCCGCTATTGTCATGGGGATGTCGTCGTCTTCTGCTTCGGCATCGTTGCGCCGGGTGGAGTCCCAGCCGGTTTCGTCGTCGTCGGCTATTATGAGCCCCGCGCTGGCGGCTGTCTGCTTGCGCTTGCGCTTTTTGGATGAGCTGGGTTTTGTGTCGGCGGAGAGGTAGTGCGCTGCCAGGTAGGCTGCTTTATCTGACGGCATGGTGGGCTGGCGTGGTGCATATACTGCACATCTACGCTCAATAGAGGGTATGTGGGCTCGGTTTTGCGGGATTTGGCAGTCGAGACTGTTGAGTTCGGTCGCCGGCGCTATCGCGTTGCCATCAAGGTGTCGCGACTGTCCTGGACATTGCTGGATTTTTGGCGCGTTGTTGAAGCGCAGCGGAACGTTTCGAAGCACATGACATCACTGATAAGGGACGATAAGAGAGCGGCCAGGGTCGTCTGAGCTTCGACCCGACTCCGACTTTGAGCATTGGTCATAATGGGAGATCGTTTTCGAGGATCTTGTTTGTTGATGAGGAGTCTTCGTTGTATCATATGTGCCTCTGTGCACGAAGAGTTGCCCACAAGGTCCTCTCGCAATCATGATAACAGTGAGCTTTGGGAACCTTGCGGGCCGACTCCCCATGGTCAAAAAAGCCGTACACCAAACTACCCTAACGACAACAAGGAGTCAAGCAAACAGAATTAAACCCAAAAGAAAGGAAAAAGGGAAAACGAAATGAAAAAAGAAAGAAGAGAAGAGGACGAGACGGAAGATGAGAAAGAACTGAGATGAATAAGGTGCTCTAACAGTGAACTTCGTTCCATCTTGATGTTTTGGTGTACGGCTTTGCCTGGCCAGAGGGTGACCGGCTGCCAGGCTTACCTCCCATGTCTACGTTCCGGAACTAATAGTAAAGGTATGAAGCACCTGGGCCTTCAACTTCCAGGTTATAGACTGCTCCTCTCACCATGAACCCTCCTGCTTTCTCGAGATATTGTAGGACCAAGACTGAGTTGCTTCATGTTTGGTACGTGTACCTAATCCACGATAGGTGAGCAGCTGCCCGGATTGTTGCTGGAGCCTGTCAACGGCAGACGGAAGCGGAAGGCATTTGCCAGCAATCCTATGCTTTCAACGAATTCAGAGGATGAATTCCACGATCGATCTAGCCTTCCCGTATTCGTCCGGCCGAAAGAGATAAGTCTTCGATATTAGGATCTTCCGCGGCCAGTCTGAAGCCGCCGATACATTGCAAACACTGGTGACACCTGACAGGACGTAGTGCATGTATGTACTGTACTGTTAGTGTCACATAACGTTACATCCAGGAACCTGGCTGTGGGGTTTCTGCAGCTCTTCAAAATCCCCCACGTTCCGCTGCATGCAAGCAACTGCATGCACGCTGCAGCTCCGGTCGACCACCCTTCCTTACAGTACGGAGATGCACCTCGCCAATTGCAGCCCGCAACTCAGGCATGCTACTCCTCGAAGCGCCAAGGTGCTCAGAGCAGGCAGCCTTCTCAGCCGAACCGAGACTACTAACAATCAAAGACATTCCACGAGCGAAAACCGAAGCCATGGAGTGGCCGGCTTGTGACGCGCCTTGTACTGGTGATGGTGTGCATCCCCGCATTTAATGCGCAAACGGCAACACGCACGAATCGCGGTGGATCATATCTGGTGGGGATGCTGTAATCGCCTCTATCGCGCTTTGTTTATCAAGCTTGGTAAAGGTACGGTTATCCAACCTGGAAGGAAGGAATGCCACTATGACGCTGTCTCAGAAGATGTACAGCTGGACAGTGCAGTAATGGAACAGGGCCTGGTTTTCTTGAAAGCTGCCCAGGTCGTCGCCTGTTTCAGGGCGGGCAAAACACGATGTGTACTGTACATAATGGAAGCCTTGCTCGAGAACCTTCTTGGCTCATTCCGTCATCGCCAAACGGAACAATGAAAGGACAGGCAGCGGCCAGGGCAGCGCCTGGTCTAACTCGTCTGAGGCCAAGAATAGACAGGGTCACCCGCCTCGCCCTCGCCGCTTCCCGTTATCATCCTCTTGGCCGAAAGGGCGCCAGCTGCTTTTCTTGTTGGTCATCTGCCGGACTGTCGTCACTTGTAGAAGGACCCACAGAGTCGGAGATGCGCCACCCTTGCAATCAGCTGCCATCCAGGTACTCCAGGTCCCAGGGTCCGATAAGACCCGAGATCATATAAGCTCCCGCTGTCCGCCGTCTTTCTCTTGTCTGAGGGCTCTCCTCCTGCAACTCCAGAGTAAACTTAAAACAACTGCATCAACTATACCGGATTGTCAAACAAGGCAGCCTTGTGTTCCTTTGTCTACTTAGTCGCTGGCTGCAAGGACCCTGGCAGCTCTGCGATTCCGTCATCCCGGCGTCCCTTATCGTTATCAGTACAGGACGGCCCATCTCTACCCCCTGACACATCCGCCGGTCATCTGAGTCACCGGCCGGTGTTCAAAGAGGCCAACCCGGAGAACTTTTGTTTTAAAACGCGCCCGAGTGGTCTGTCTGAAGTCGACATCCAGTGCTTTCTTTCTGGCCCTTGACATTAAGCTGAAGCGGAAACCGGTCCCCGGCCACTGTCACTTACAACCGCCTGTCATACTCGCTCGACATATCCATCCGAAGGGCCCTGGAAGAATCTGGGACCCTCTTCGTTCTTCTGCTACCTTCTCCTTTGAAGGACCTCGCCCCTTTAAGAGACCCAGTACACATCTCCGCCGGATTGAGCAGCCGGCGATCTCTTCCCTAACCAGCTCCACCTGACCACCGCCGTCTGTCGGTGCCCCTGGCAGCTTCACCCACACCGCCCATTGCGTTCCCATTGCTTTTAAGGGGACCGACGCAAAGAATTCCAACCCTCTGAACCTTCCAATCCCCCAACTCATTACAATGGCCGCCTCAGTCGAGACATCCCAATACGAGCGCGACCTCCGGTCTGCCAGGAAGGAGTGGAAGCGCAGCAAAGACTCAGCCGTCAAGTGGTCCCGAGGGAGCCGCCATCTCGCGGGAATCCGTTGCAACATCCAAGGCGACCTCATCGACGGCGCCACCGCACCAGACTGTCGCAAGTTCAGGCCAGAGAAGAAGTTCAGCGAGAGGTAAGAACGAACCCGCAACCTCTCAGCCGCCTCAAGATTCTCTTCAACAACTGACATTCCACCCCCGCTCAAAAGCCACCACCTCCCAAAACACACCCCCAACCTCGTCAAGATGCGCTCCCTCCACCACACACCCCTCTCACGCAAGGCAGCCAAGCTGCACGCCCTCTCCGAGATCCAAGCCGCCGACCACGGTGACGCCTCGCCCGGGTCAACTCCCAGCCTGGCCCGCACCCTCTCGGCCTCCGCGGCGGCAGACGCGGGGGTGCTGTACAGCTTTGACCGCACTGACTCCCCTGGCGCGCCGCTCACTCTGGAGGTGTTCGTCAAGAAGACCACGTGGCGGGAGACCGAGAAACTTGTGGAGAGAGAGTATGAGGTGCTGGATGGGAACGGGGAGTCGTTGAGGGGCCGGAGGGCTACGGCGTTGCTGAGAAAGGGAGGGACAACCGGGGAAGGTGGGAAGGAATCCGGTGGGGATGAGGAGCAAGGGGTGGAGGATGATGGATTTGAGTTGGTTTGAGTCCCCAACCCCGTCTCTCTCCCTCCCCCGAATCCCGGGTTCTTTTCTTATGCCTTTGCTGCTGTCTGTTTCTTTTCTTCCTTCTTCCTCGGACCCTAGAAGCATATCAGTACTGTAACTATATCATTGTCTGTCGGTTGGGTAGGCTAGGCAAGCCTCTGGACTTGGGGGGAACGGGCCCGGCTCCACAGCACGGAGGTCGCTGACCTTGTTTGTTCTCTTCATCTGCATCCTCTCGCATTGGCATGGGCTAGGGAAGCATATTTTGTCCTTGGACGGTATCGGGTACTCGGCGTCAGGACTCGACTCGAGGCGAGGAGGATGGGCGCCGATATAGATACCTAATTGGCCGGTGGGTCGAATCGACCGATTTTATTATGAGACACTTCTGCAATGCCCATATAATGCAAATTTAGTCAGACATACTGGGCCTTGAGCTCAGATGCATTCGACCGTTCCGATTCCGGCTGTCCCAGGTGCGCACTTGTTTCTGAGGATGGCCCAGTGATGGAGTCGCTCAATCACCCAATCGACCATGTCGTTGAAGCCATGGGCTCGCTCTAGAGCTACTGGACGTAAAATCAAAACTTGACAGTTCTGGCGGGTATCAAATTACATAATACGCCATGCCCTGTATCTACACGGTCAGTCATGTTATTGGACGTAATGACTTGCTGGCCTCGTACCGTTGGGTCATCCCCACAAATACGGTGGGCGACTCTTGTTGGTGAACCCTCGTGCCGCCAGAATAGGGGCGGCCGTTCACCAGAACCTTCTCAGGCCGGGCGGAATCAAGGTATAAACACATAACTTCACATGCGGGCTTGGTAACTGAGACGGAACTCATCCTGGGAACGACCGTCCCATGAGAAGCTCATAATAGGCCCGCTGCTCGGCTTCGGTGCCCAGAGAAGGGTCGAAATCGGGGTCGAGGGGCTCGGGGATGGGCTCCGGGTTCGAACCCATGCTGTAGAAATCGGCGATCGTCTCATCTGGCGCAAAACCGAGCGATGCCAGCGTCTCCGAGGCTCGTGTGGCGCTAGTGCAGGCATTAGCTCGTTTCCTGGAAGACGGGAGAACAAAAGTGGAATTTCTCCTACGATTGAGCTGCATCTTTGGCTACGATATCCGAGAGCAAATCTTTGGGCTGAAAAGGTGACTCGAGAGAAAGCGGCAACTTCGGTTCCGAGGCAGCCAAGCTGGACACGGACTGGCTCCTTTTGCTCGCAGGTTGCTGTGAGAGTCTCTTGGCAGGGCGGGCAGAGACAGACGGCGTCTCGTCTCCGGCATCTTCGTCTTCGACCTCCTGTGACGGGACGAGCGCACTGCCATCCAACGTCGGTTGTCCTGGCGGGGCTCCGTTGTAGCCAAAGAAGGCCCGGAAGACAGAGCTCTGCTGCCATTTGGCAATCAAGGCATCCTGCTGGTTCGAGTCCTTGATCGAGGCGATGATGGCCTTGCCACCGTTAGCGCGCAAATGGCCCTCAATCAGGGCGTCGAGACCGGGAATGGCGCCGAGGACGGCGCCCCAGGCAGCCGCACTCTCTCGGAAGGTGTTGAGAGCAGTGCGGTAGCCTTTCTGCGGGCCACGCCGCTTCGTCGGGCGGAGGTACAAGCAGGGCTTTTTGTGCTTGGTGCATACGCTGCATTTCGGTTTGCCGTTGTCGCACGGCTGGTGGTTGACATGGCAGAAGTCGCAGCTGCGAGACGAGTGAGAAACCAAATCATGGGCGGCATAAAGATGGTGACTGAACGCTTACGCCCTTGATGCTTTCTTCCTCTTCCGGGGGTTGACAGGTGTCTCACCTCCAGCGTCCGCCCCGGTGTCGCTCGCTGGAGGAGCCGGGGCTGAATTTCCCGGTGAAGGGTTGCCGGTCACCGGCTGTGAAGCTTGGGATCGCGCCAATTCACCGCCAATTGCGGCTTCCTCCGCAGTTCGCTCCATCTTAAAATGAGCCAGTCAAACCCCGTAAGGCTGGCTACAATATCGGTATCAAAAGAGAAAGAGTTAAGATGTATTTGGTTGATGCAACTTGAGCTGAAAACAGGTCGGTAGGTCAAAATGCAAATGCTGCGAGCTGCACGGAATGTGGGGCCGGGCTGTGACCGGGAGGGAAAGTTACGATGGTACAGTACCAAGGTAGGTAATGTGGGGAATCCAACAACGTGACGCGTAAGTTTCCCCATTAAAACTTACCACCACTTGGAACACTATGAATGTCTAAACGCCTGAAAGTGCAATGCACCCTAGAACTCGACATGATCACCCCCTGGAATCCCATCTGCGGTGCTGTAATCACAGGCAGCATCCTGACAATTTGATGCAGACTTGGCCGGCCGTGCCCACATCTGCCCCCAGCTCGCCGCCCCGAAGCGGAGAGTCCCACTTCCTATGCCGAGACCCGGAGATCAACCCGCTCTCAGCGCTTGATCGCGGTGGGGCCCGGGCGGCGGGCGGGATCGACGACAGGGTCTACATTTTCCCGCTGCATCAATCCCGATAAATATGCCGAGTGATTCGACATCAGTTGAAGGCAGGAGGAACTCCCGGGTTGGGCGCTCACTCGCGTTATAACGGTGTGCAGTCGGCTTGAATAACTGACAAGCAACCGCCCATGCCGTCTTCAATCGCAGGAATGTCAATTGTTCCACTCGACGCGACCTGACCCTGGCGGCCCTGAACGCATCTGGATTTCATCCACCTTCGGCTCGCACATGCTGCAACGGGATCCCATACAACACGACGGCATTGGCGGCGCGCAGATATTCGGCACGCGTACCCTAACTACCATGGCCCCGCCCAAAAATGAGCGAGTCTTTGAGCCCAATGCGTCCATTGTGCTCGTTGGCTGCCGCGGGGCTGGGAAGCGCACCCTGGGCTTCATGGGCGCGCTTCACCTCCGGCGGCGTCTGGTGACTGAGGATCACTACTTCGAGAAGCTCACGGGCCTGACCCGGGGTCAGTACCTTGCCAGGCACGGCAGGGAGCACTTTGCGCGCCAGAACATCGATGTATTCAAGCGGATGCTCGACAACAACCGGACAGGGTGCATCATCGAGTGTGGCATGAGCAGTCTCAGCGCCGAGGCCCAGGATGCCCTCCGCGATTACTCGAGGACGCACCCGGTGCTGTACGTTCACCGCGAGAAGGAACAGATCTCAAAATTGATGGATGCCGCGGACGCCCAACAACTGCTGGAAGCCGACGCCAAGCACAGGACTTGCTCAAACTACGAATATTATAACCTCTTTGACCCGTCGAACCCAGCCACCGCCTGGGACACAACTTCCGGAACGGGTACGCCGATCAGGCGGCCGGGGCCTTCAAAACTCCTCCATGCCCAAGAAGACTTCACGAAGTTTCTTGACATCATCACAGGACGCGGCGCAACCAAAGCCTGGCTGGAAAGTCCTTTCTCCGTTTCTGCAATTCCCCCAGAGTTTCGCTCTCACTCGTACGCCCTGCGGCTCCGGTTATCTTATTTGATGGATATGGACCTCGAATGGGAGGACTTCGAGGCAAGGGGCGACTGTGTCGAGCTGATCATCGACCACTGGCCCAATGATCTTCTGAACGTGATCGCGAGACAGGTCGCCCTGATCAGGAGGAAGCTGGGCGTCCCCATCATCTACCATGTGGAGGAAGACCCTCGCGGGGAGCGACGGAGGCCGCCGGAGGAGAAACAGGCCATGGACGCCGAGCTGTTGGAATTGGGTCTCCGGCTCGGCGTGGACTATGTCAGCATTGACCTGCAGCGCGACCCGGCGTTGGTAGACCGCGTGTTGCGACGTCGAGGAAGATCGAAGGTCATCGGCAACTACTGGTACATGGGTTTCGGGGCGCTTGCATGGCAGGACGAGAGGCAGCTCGAGAACTACAAGCGGGCCCAGGCTCTAGGCTGCGATGTGGTCCGGATGGTGCGGTTTTGCACCAACGACAGTCCAGTTGAATACTTGGAGGCCTTCAAAAAGCGCCTGGATCAAGCAGTCCCGGACCCGAAGCCGCCACTTGTGGCATACGACTTCTCCGTCCTCGGCGTAAGGACACCTCTACAGACTCGGATTCTGGCCCCGGTAAAACACCCAGACATGGAAAACGAGCGGGACCACCTCGCAACCGTATCAACTGCCGGCCAGTCCTTCGAACTCCTCTTCCGCCAATTCCTCCTCGACCCCCTCCAGTTCTACGTTCTCGGCTCCAACGTCTCCTATTCCCTCTCCCCAGCCATGCACAGCGCAGCCTACGACTTCTCCTACATGCCACACACCTTCCAAGCCGTCACCTGCTCCACGCTTGACAGCCTCAACCAGATTTGCTCATCCGACTCCTTCGGCGGCGCCTGTCTCACCGCCCCATTCAAAGTCGCCATCATGCCTTGTCTCAAAGTGAAAAGCCACCACGCCACCGCCATCGGCGCAGTCAACGTCCTGCTCCCGCTGCGCGGTCGCACGAGCGCCATTCTCGACCACGCCAACTCGCGCAACAAGGCCGGGCCCGCCCGAGAATTCTTTGGCGACAACACCGACTGGAGCTCCATCCTGACCTGTCTCCGGCGGGCCATCAGCCCGCGCAACCACGTGCAGCCGTCCAAGACGACCGGCCTGGTGATCGGCGCAGGCGGCATGGCGCGGGCCGCCATCTACGCGCTGTACCAGCTCGGCTGCCGCAACATCTTCATCTACAACCGCACCGTGAGCAACGCGGTCGCGGTCGCGAGGCACTTCAACCTGTGGGCAGCTACCCAAACGCAGGCAGTGTCGCCGGCGGCGGCAAATGGCGGCAGCCCCCAGAGGAATGGCACGCCGCCGCCGCCCTCGGCGCGGGAGATATGCCGTGTCCTCCCCTCGCTGTCTACCCCCTGGCCGCAGAACTACCAGCTGCCCACCATGGTGATCTCCTGTGTCCCCGCCACGAGCGTGGACGGAAACCCGCCGGCCGATTTCGTCATGCCCCTGGACTGGCTGCGCAGCCCCACGGGAGGTGTAGTCGTTGAGGTACGTAAATCCTCCCTCTTGTCACACAATGTTCCCCTTTTCTCTAGATATGGTTACCAACGTGTTCCTATAGTTGGCTTATGAACCCCTGATTACCCCCCTGGTCGCCCAGATGCGTGCCGTGCGCGACAACATGTGCCCGTCGTGGGTGTTGGTGGACGGGCTGGAAGTGGTGGCCGAGATGGCCATCGAGGCGTTTGAGCTGATGACGGGCCGGATGGCGCCCAAGCGGCTCATGAAGGAGGTGTGTCGGAAGACGTGGGAGGGGCAGCAGCAGCAGCAGAGGCATATGGATGCTTCGCGTGGGGACTGGACGGCTGGCCCCGGTTCATGATTATGCGCGAATTCATTAGTATATCTTGGCTATGTGCACATCGGAACTAGGAGTCCTCGTTGAAGCCATGTTAGCTCCAAGAACGGTCTTTTACCTTGTGCCCTTAAACAGTCCGGGGTGTAGATTAGGACTTACGTATGGAGAGTCGATAAGCATACAGTCTCACGCAGGAACTCAAGAAACTCACCTCGAGTAAGTTGGATGACTACGGGTGGATTGGATGCCGTACGGTGGTAACACAAAACGCGCTACATGCTTGGTCCCCAGCTATTCCGTCTCTACAACACTCCATGAACGCCAATCCATCCCAAACCCCTTACTCCCCCATCCCATTCGAACGCCCCGGAACTCCGCTCACACCTGCAAACTCCCCTCCACCTCCCTCTGTATTCACCTCTCTCATGTAATGTACTCATCTCCCCCTCTCATCAGATCCTCCCTGACAGGAACATAACCACCTGCCCGCCGCCGCGATACAGCCAGCCACCCATTTCAAATCCCACCCCACCCTCTCCAACTCCACCAACTCGGCCGCACTCAGCATCTCATACTCCCTCCCCTCCCGCTGCGCCCGCCAGACGTAGTGCGCCAGGTCCGTCAGACACGCGTGTGCGAGCGCAGTCACCCCACGGCTTGCAACGGCCACCTCGCCGCGGCCGCCCGCCCAGACGCGCAGCACGGCGGCCAGTTGGGGCGTGTAGGGCCAGTGGCCGTCTGGGTGTTGCAGGTTGCAGAGGGCTAGGATTAGGGTTATGCGGTTTTTAGGGAGTAGGGCCCCCTCCGGCTCGGGTTCTGAGTCTGGGTCAGGGGGCTCAGGCTGTTGTTGTTGTTGTCTTGTTGTTGGAAGAGGGGATACTGAGAGGGAGTGTTGTTGTCGGGGAAAGAGTTTAGACAGTGGTGGGTGCTGTATGGGTTGGGGGCTTAGGATATCTGGGTTCGGGGTGGAATGGCGGAGAGGAAGAAGGCGTACTTGGGGAGGAAGAGCTGAGACCGGAGTCGATGCGGAAGAGCTCTGCGAGTCTTTTGGTTGTTGTTGGGCTGTTTGTTTCAGCACGCTGCGGTTGAAGACTCCCAGAAGGAGAAAGTCGAATAGCCTGCTCATCAGTATCAGCACCCGTGTCACTTGAATGGGTGGCCAGGTATGTGGCCTACATGCCCAGAGAGGACATCGCACATCCAGCCTTGGTCCATGGTAGCAGCCGCTGATCGGGTCCTGCCCGGGTATTCTCAGATCTCAAGCCACGAGCGAAGTAGTACAACGCGCCGCACCAAAGCCCGGCACACACTACCAGCCAGGGGTTGACGATGTAGATGTGGTAAGATCGGGCTTTCGCCCTGGTTGCGCAACAGTACACGCCAAGTAGACAATGTAGACTGGTCTGTCTCCGCCTTGGTTAGCTTAGTCAAGCCCCTTGCCGGAATCACGGGTGATAGGACTCACGGTGACAACTACGAGGACAATGGGGACGGTCCTGACGCCAGAGATATAACCTAACGCATAGATGGAGATCGCAACCAAGGGTGCTTGGACGAGCAGGAGCCAGCCAAAGACACTCGGGATCACAATTCCCCTTGGAAAAGTCATATCGAAAAGCTGGCCCTCATGACAATGGCACCATCTTCATCCGAACATTGAGAATCGCGTCATTTTATCTAAAGAATAGGAGAACTGTATTGACAACCCAACGAACGGAGAAGCAAACAGCCATGGCACAAAGTTGATGGGAACATCATTCTGCGTAGTCTGAGCCGTGATCTAGACTTTTTTTTCTGCGACCGACTGACTCGTTGACGGTGGGCCTGGGCAGAGGTCGACATTACTGAGTGTGGCAGGCGAGGAAACCGCACCGAAACAGGCCGTTGTGAGAAAATGGCTACAGGCACCAAGGGACGCCGGTTAGGGCGCGCGGCCGCGCACGACTAAGACATGCATTAGGTAGGAGAGAGAAAGCGTTAGTCTGGGCTAGCGATTCAGACTTGCTTGACTTCGCGCGGGGAGAAGAATTAGTGCTTAAATATCTCCTGCGAGGAATCGACAGGTTCGCTCGCCAATGCCATATTACCTGACTGCCGAGCTAGTTGGCAGGAGTTGCTGAGAGAGAAGAATTTCCCAAACCGGGGGCCCGATAACGTTGGTTTCCTGTACCTGACACAATAACAGTAAGTTACCTACATGCTACGTATATACATGTACATATGGGTAATTATATGTTATTTCATATGGGTACCTTACTTTACTACGGTAACGTTAAGACCGATACCGTCAGTGTGCCTATGGGGAAATTGTTAGTGTTAAGGTTAGGGAACCAGAGAGCTTCTCTGTCCGATTCCATCCCTGGAAGCCTTCAGTCACAGTGTTCCAACGTCGAAGTTGGCGGCCTCATGCTTCCGGCAGGACCTATCGATGAAGCTGCCGGCCATCGAACCCAGCAATGCATTTCCCATCTGACGTTCTCGCATGATTGGCTCAACAGCGACCGACCCCGGTCTCTGGATGCCTCTAGCGCGCGCATGAAGCCCTGGAGTCCTGGAGAGCATGCACCTTGGCGGTGCAGTGTAGCTGCTGCGCCACGGGGGAGCACTGAGGGAACCACATAAGCTGCTTTCGACATCAGCTTTCAGCGAGACTTGACAGATCGCTCCACCAGCGAACTGGAAGAGAGCGGCGATATCTTCTAAGGCCGTTGCTGAGGCCAGGTTCCGCTTTCTCGAGGCAAGCGGCACCAGCAAGTTTATCACCAATTGCGGCTGGTTCCGTTTAATTCTCCGTGATTGACGCCCGGATTGCCGGCCCTCCCACCGAAGCTCTATCCAGCATCGCCGCGGTCCAAACCGGACCGAGACGGGCAACCAGAGCTCACGCAAGACAAGGTACGCCTGCCCGGCACACACGTCCACTGCGGTAGTCATCAACAGTCGTCAGACACCATGGACCACACACAGCATGCCGAGGCGGAGGAGAAGGTACGTCTCCGGCAGCATCTGCAGTTCCAGGAGCAGTCTCCGCTGCCGTCGCCGTCTCTCAGCCGCAGCCCAGCATCGGGGAGCAACACGGTGCCCATGACCGAGGAAGAGCTACAGTCACCGGTGGACAGCCATTATTCTCCCGTTCCCGTACCCGTCCACATCCCCCGCTCACCCACACCGCCGCCTTACTCAGGCCCGACCAGCCCAGCCCAGGAGCCCCTCCCCACCCCAGAATCCCAGAGCGGCGGACCCAAACCTCCACCGCGGCACCCGGGCCTTCCCGCCCTGGACTACCGCCTGTACAAGCCGCCGCTCTTCGAGCTCTCCCAGGACAAAACCACCATCAAGACCTCGGCCGCGCACCTCTCGGCCAGGGCCGAGGCGCTGGTGGCCCTCATCCGGCAGCAAGCCACGGTGCCGCCCAAACCACAAATCCACATTGTCGGCCGGCGCGGCAGCAGCCCGAACAGCGGCCGCGTCGACTTCTCCATCAAGCTCAACCTCCTGCCGCTGCTGGTGCCCGACGACCCGCGCGAGCGGATGGACTACCTGCGGTGCGTCGGGCCGGGCGAGGTGGCGCTGCGCGGGGGCACCAAGCCGTCGACGCAGCCCGACGTGGAGGGCGACGGCGGGGGGCTGGAGGCGTGGGCGGCGCGGTTCGTGGCCGACTCGGCGAGTGTCAAGGCCTTTGCGCTGGAGCGCGTCGTCGTCAACCTCGACGGGAACTGGCTGGAGGGCCAGATCCGCGCGCTGGTGGCCAGCATGCGGTACCCCGGCACGGTGAATGTGTCGTTCCCGGTGACGCACTCCCGCGTGGTGGTGCAGAGTCCGGATAGGGTGAATAAGTTCATCACAAGTGTCGCGGGGTTCTTTGCGGGGAAGAGGAAGTACGAGGTGGTGAAGGCCGTGTGGCCGTTTGCGACGATGCCGAGGGGCGCAGAGGTTGGGGGCGGCGGGAGGAGATGTGCGGTGCAGAGCGAGGAGACGTGGTGGAGGGAGTGGAGGGAGCCGATTCGTTATGGTGAGCCTCTGTCCTTGTTTTCTCTTTTTGTATGTCGTGAGGTCTTTGGGGACGGGGTGGCTGACACAAGCATACACATACAGCAATTGCTAACAAACGCCACGGCTGGGTCACGAACGAGGATAAGCTGGAGCTTCTGATGGAGGGTTTGCCATCAGGGACGCCTCCGGATGTGGATTGGGGACCTCCTGACTACTCTGCTTAGATGAGTGCCATTTTCTGTTATGCCTGCTATCTTCTACGTGTTCTTGGTGTTGTTCAGGCTGAAATGCATAGCTATGGAGTTGGCGGTTCAGCGAGCAAGCGCTCATTATGTACGTACCTCATGAAAGATAATGTCTATGATGGTTGGATACTACGGGAGCTGAGTACAGTACATGTACTGTAGAGGTTCAATTGTATTTACGCTGTACTGACCTGGCAACCTTAGACCGGTAGCTCGGCTCAACTCACCTTACGGTATGACGTGTAAGTGACCTTGAGCGGCGCATCATTTGAGACAACGCTCGCGTTTCTGTGTTCTCTATTCCCATCGGCAGGGCGAAATGAGTCCAAGCATTTCCTGTATTTTATGAGTCACCCGGAGAGCCCCGTAAGGATTGCCACTGCCGCTGTGACACCCCGCCGAGAGCCTTAGCCTCACCTTCCATCCCTGCAGAGACAGTGAAGAGAGGCCTCAGCTCAGAACTTCATCTCATTCATAAGGTATTTAGCGTCGGTTTCATATCATAATATCAACCCTTTACTGCCATCATATTTTCTCGCCTCCAAGAACCGGGCTCAGTTTTCACCACTCACACGCCTTCATTTTTGGCCCCTCGACGGCCATCTCTTTCCTCCTTTTGTTTCCCCTCTTGCCATTGCCCAACAGCAACAAACAATACAAGACGCTTCCAAACCAGAACACCCCGGTTACCATGGCGCAACCCTCAGAACCACCGTCACCCCCGGGTTCAACCTTCCCCCTCACCTCCCACGACACAGCTCTGGCCCTGATCCCGCCACGGCACCTCTGGCCGGGCATCGATCGCCTCCGCGCGCTCTACGACAGAGCCTACCCCCGCTGGCCGCCACACATCAACCTGGTGTATCCCTTTGTGCGGCCCGAGTCGCTGGCTGATGCTGTGGATCGGATTGCCTCCGCACTGGCAGGGTCGCTTTCTGGCAAGGAGGCCGCAGAGGTGTGCTTGGATCGGGCGGGTGTTTTCCACCACCCCAAGAAGGGGAATAATACCATTTATCTGGGATGTGGTGAGGCGGTGGAGGAGGGGTTGTGCAGGTTGCGAAAGGAGGTGTTAAGGTCGTTGGGGGCTGTCGATGGCGGTGCTGGGTACAAGATGCATTTGACGGTGGCGCAAAGCGAGGACGGCAACTCTTCGGCGCACAAGTTCCTGGTGGAGAAAGTTGGCTTGGTGCCGGGGGTGAGGTGGACTGCTGGGGAGCTGGCTGTGCTGGTGAGGGAGAGGACTGGGCACGGACAGAGTGTGATGCGGCTGTGGGGGACGATCGGGCTTGTAGATGGGAGGGTGGAGAGGAGGTTTGGATTGGGCATGTTTTATGAGCAGTCAGGTGTTGAAAAGGAAGAGGAAGAGGAGGAGGGGGAGGAGGGGGAGGAGGAGGGAGACGGAGAGGAAGAGGAAAATGAAGACGTTGCGGAGAAGGACCAGCTTCAGAGTGGTCTGCCCTCGTATTACTTTGACGACGAAACCCTGCGATGGGCGCCGTTTAGGCGCTCGACGCTGGACGCAGACGAGGAAGAGCGGACGACACTGGCCGTGGCAAGCTACAATGTCTTGGCCGAGTTTCACTGGCCCGCTTCGGACGCGCGATACCCGCTGCTTGTGAAAAACATACTCGCCGAGAAGGCGACAGCAGATGTCTTGGTCCTGCAGGAGGTCACGGACGGCTTCCTTTCCTACCTCCTCGCCGACGACGGGATCCGTGACGCGTACCCCTATTGCTCACACGGGCCGCCGGATCAGGACGACATCGAGCCGCTGCCGAACTACCTCAACATGGTCGTGCTGAGCAGGATGGCCTTCAACTGGGAATACGTCTCATTTCACAGGAAGCACAAGGGCGCAGTCGTGGCGCGGTTCAGGGACATCGGGCGGTCTGAGGCTGGCAAGCTTCTTCCGGTCGTCCTTGCGGCCATCCACCTAAGCCATGGCCTTACCGACGGCGCTGTGGCGGCCAAGAAGACGGACATCAAGCGGATTACTGGCTATCTGTCCAGAACATATCCCGGACACCCATGGATTCTGGCGGGCGACTTCAACATCGCAACGTCTGGTGCCACGATTGCCGCAGCACTGAAGAAGAAGGCCATCTCCGATCTGACAGCGGGCCATCTGTCAGGCCTCGACAGGTTATTTGCCGAGGCGAAGCTGCACGATGCGTGGACAGCAGCGGCACCTGCAGAAGATGGAGACAAGCCCGATGATAATGATATTGACGACGGCGAACGGGGCGCTACTTGGGACCCGACCGCGAACGGCGCGGCTGCTGCCATGGCTGCTAATAACGCCTACATGAGGCCCCAACGGTACGATCGGATCCTTGTTCGTGGTGAAGGTCTTCTCGAGATCTCCAAGTTCAACATGTTTGGCTCCTTGACGGAGAAGCTGGACGACACTGGCTCCGAGGTGTTTGCCAGCGACCACTGGGGCATTCGATGCACCATGAGTATCAGGACGCTTGGTGACAACGCAGGCGAGCCTTCCGAGGAGATTGCCAACCTCATTGTGCCCGTCCATCAGCAGAAGGCAGCGGGACACCTAGCTCGACCGGGGAGCCTAGAGGAGTCTCTGGCCCAACTTGGAGTTATTCCAAGCGACGAAGAGGTTCTCAGGCGGAAGGAGGCATTCAACCTGCTGAAGGGGGTCATTCTGGACACACCTACTGCCGACACAGCAGCAGGAACAAGGTCGCAGCCCACAGTCGTCGTAGTCCCTGTTGGATCATACGCGCTCGACGTCTGGACGTCATCCTCGGACATGGACGTGTTGTGCATCGGCCCCTTCAGCTCCAACACCTTCTTTGCCCTGGCGTCCCAGCGCCTCCGCAAGGCGGCCGCTCAGGGCAGCAAGATCAAGATCCTCCGCAGGGTCCGGGCCACCACAGGCACCATGCTTGAGATCGAGGTGGACGACATCAAGATAGACCTACAATACTGCCCCGCCGCCACCGTCGCCGAGCGCTGGCCGGAAGTCCTCCGCACACCACCCACGGACCCGGTCTGGTCCCTCTCCGCCCAGACACTCTCCAAGCTCAAAGCCATCCGGGACATCGACTACCTCCGCCGCTCCGTCCCGGGCCTCGACACCTTCCGCCTCGCCCACCGCGCCATCAAGACATGGGCGCGGTCTCGCGGACTCTATTCGGCCCGCTTTGGCTTCCTCAGCGGCATCCAGATCTCCATCCTGCTCGCGCGCGTGCACAAGCTCGTCGCCCGGGAGAAGTCCGCGGGCCCTTGCTCGGCCGAAGACCTCGTCACCACCTTCTTCACCCACTACGCCACCTTCCCCTGGGCCAGCAAGCCCGCCTTCGACCCTTTCTTCCACCGCCACCACCTCCCCTACACCCGCAGCCCGCGCGAGCCGCTCGCCATACTCGGCTTCTTCCCCCCGTCACTGAACACCGCGCTGGCGGCGTCGATACCCTCGACAAAAGCCCTCGCAGGTGAACTCCGCCTTGCCGCCGAGGCACTCTCTTCCTCCTCTTCTTCGTCTTGTCCTTCATCATGGTCCACCTTCCTCTCCTCGCCGACCGCCGCCCGCGACTTCCTGACCGCACACAAGTCCTACATCCGCCTCGACATCCAGTACTGGGGCCTGTCGCTGAGCAAGGGGACGCAGCTGCTCGGCTGGCTCGAGTCGCGCTGTGTGGGCCTGCTCGTGGACCTGCACCGAAGGGCGCCGGGACTGGATGCGAGGATGTGGCCTGCTCGGTTCAGGTTTGTTGAGGAGCGTGATACCCAGGATGGGCCAGGGGGAGGGGAAGGAGAAGGGAGCGGGGACTTTAGGGGGTGTTATCTCATTGGCCTGGACAAGGCCGACCCGGATATGGGCAAGGAAGAGCTGAGGCTTGCGCTTGGGGCGCTGCAGGGCGTGCTGGCAAGGTTTGAGGCACAGATGCGTGCAGATGAGAGGTATTTCGACGCAAAGAGTTGCTGGCTGAGCGCGGCGGTGGTGAATAAGGGGGAGTTGGGAGAGTTGGAGGTCGATCAGCGCGAGTGGGGGGAGTATACACCCGGAGAGGAGGAAGATGACGACGACGAGGAAGAGGGCCCCGAAGAGGAGCTGGAGCAAGGCTTGGGCGAGGGCTCCGAGGAAGACGAGTCCCGGCCAAAGAAAGACAAAAGCAAGAAGAAGAAAGGTGCCGCTGTCAGACGGCAGATTGCCACGGTCGATCTCCGCGCCGACAAGACGAAACGGTTCCGCACCGCTGCCGACGTCATGAACCGCATCCGGTGGGACCCGCAGCTCGATAGCAGCGACTATGTGATCGGGTACGAGGACCGCTTCACCGGGGCGCAGGAGAAGGCGCTAGAGGCGTGGAAGACCGAGCAGACGGACGAAGAATTCATACCGCAACATCGGATCCTGTACTTCAGGCGCAAGAGTGATGGGAGGAAAGTGTGGGACCGGCGGACGAGATGGGATGAGTTGTTTGGGAACGGGGCTTGAAGGTGGCATATATACCGGTTTGATAGCTGACAATGCACGGAAGTCGTCCGTTGAGACGGGATAATATGGGTATCAAGTCAATTTTCGTCGTCGCTTTCTGCCCTAGCCGCAGCGGCAGCGTTCGCTTTTTGCTGCTTCTTCTCCTCTTGTGCCACTGCATACTCCATCTCCCATCTGCTGGGTACAACCTCCAACTTACTCTTCCAGTCCCCGGGTATCCTGGCGAATCCTCTGACCAGATCGTCAGCCGTCCTCTTAGTCAACTTCGGCGGCTCCGCCGGGACCTCGACCTTGGCCAGTTCCATCGGAGGCTTCCGCTCCAGCAAGGCCCATAACCTCTTCTCTTCGTGATAGGATGCCTTGGCATCCAGGGCGTCGGCGTAGGCCTCATGGGCCCTCTCGGCACGGATCCGTTTCCTCAGGGCTTTGCGCGCCTTGAAGTATTCCGGGTACTCGAGCGCGGAATGGTGGAGGATCTCGTTCATCTCATGCTGGATAGCTTCCTTTTCCGCTTCGTCTTCCGAAAAGGGCTCGTCATCTTCCGTGTCATACTGAGCACCAGCCCCGAGCTCGATCGAGCCATTGTCGGAACCAGACAGCGACGCCAGGTCATCCTTGAATTCCCCCTCGTCTTCTGATGGCTCGGTCTCCTCATCAGAGGCCGCATCTCCTTCAACTCTCTCCTCCACTTCAAGACCGAGCGCTCTCTCCACGTCGTCATATGACATCGGCCCAGGCTCCTCTCTCTCTCCCTCCCAACCGGGCACATCTTGATCCTCATCCCCATATACATCCAGCCTCAGCCGCCTGGCACACTTGGCCCAGAAGTTGCGGCTATTCGTGGGCAACCCCAGCGACAAGGCCGCCGCCTCGGCATCCTCCCTCCGCACCCTCCTCCGCACCCGCGGGTCCTGCTTGCTCTTCGCCCGCACCCTCGACTCCGCCACGAATATCGTCGCAGCAACAAGCCTCCGCGTAATCTCGAGGGCAATCGCATAGAAATCCTCCAGCGCGGTCGCGCGCACAGCAGGCTTCTCCTCGGCCACGCTCGCCCAATTATACTCCTCCACCGCTGCATTCATAAACACCCGCTCGCTCAACCACAACCAATTCCCCACCTTCAACAACCCCAGAATCGCTTCCATCCCCTCCGGCGGCTCGCTCTCCACCTCCCTCCAATTCCCCTTCCCAATCAACCAATGCTCCCCGCCACCCCACCGCTTCCTCTCCACCTCCTCCTCGTACGCCTCCTGCCGAAGCGAAACAGCATCCGCCGCCTCTTCCAGCGCCGCACAACACGCCTGGCTGAGCTCCACGGCAGCAGGCATCTCGACCGGCGTAACCCACCTCTCTTTAACCCCCCTGCCCCCCTTTTCCCTCTGCGCCGCTTCCGCCCTCAGCAGCGCCAGGTACGCCCTCACCTCCATCTCCCCCTTCGTCCGGACACGCGCCGCAATGCCCCGCGCATCGTCCGCCCCAAGCCGGGCAAGGGCCTCGAAGAAGAGCGTCTTTTCGGCTGCGCTCCAGTGGGTCAGGCCTACTTGTGAGGGGGCCAGGTCGTTGTTGTGCTGGTCTGAGCTGTTGTTGTCGGGAGATGTTGCTGCTGCTGCTGCTGCTGCTGTTGTTGTTGTTGTGAAATGTGATGCGGCGTCGAGGATGTCGTCGTTGAGCAGCGCGAGATAGGCGCGGTTGAAGGTGGCGGTCTTGTGCCGTTTGAAGGGGCGCGATGGGGAGAGCCCTCTTGAGAGGAGTGCTGGTGTTGCTGCTGCTGCTGGGTCGGCGGATAGCGAGCGGGAGCGTTTGCGCGGGTAGGGGTTGTGGTGGTGGTGGCGGTGGGTAGAGGGATGATGAGAAGGGGGTTGCGTTGGGGTTGGCGGGACGGTGCTGTAGGGGGAGAAGAATGGGAGTTCCGATAGATGTTGATGTCGTGATGGTTCCGATTCCCTTCTATGCGGTGTTGATGGAGTGGGATCGTCTTGGGTGTTGTTGGGCTCTTCTTTTAGCGAGTGGCGGTCGGAGATGGCAGTGTCTCCTTTCGAGGAAGCGAGGGAGGGGCTGTTCTGGCTGCCAGCCGAAGAAATTGAATGACGGCGTGACGGGATTCCGTCGAAGTCAATACTATCATTCTCGTTTTCCTCATGCTTGATGAACTCGTCTTCAACATTGCTACCATTATAGGCGTGATCATCGTTCGTGTGACTGGCCTTGGCATCGTCTACGGCCTCGCCATCGTCACTTTCCGGGATCTCTTCTGATTGCAGCCTTGTCGGTTGTTGATTTGGCTGCAGTTGCCTGATCACCATAGCCACCGAATCTTTCAGCCGACTGGTGTCCCGCGCGCTGTGGCCGCTTGAGCTGTCCTCCGAGTCCATCTCAGGTCTCGGGTTGGGTCTTCAGCTGTATGCCGTTAGGTAAGGTTGAAAGCAGGGGTTGGGCAGGACACCCCAGATTTACGTTGTTTGAACATGCATTTTGCCACCATCAAACCGTTGCAGCATCACCTTGCAGGTTGAGATGAAAGATTCTTGTATTCCGATTGATTAGTGAGTTGGATACAAACACATGCGGTGTCGAACTGTAATCGCTTGTATTGTATCTTACGTATTTCCGTAAGCTGATCTTCACACCCTGCCAATTGCGTTGGTGCCGGCTGGCCAGGGGTCAGTTGGCAACTGCCGAGTTTTTCCAACGTCAACCCCTCAGCCCCAAGACGCGAAAAGAATGAAACCGTGGCCACAGCAGTCATGATACACAGATAACCATGAGATCCCTGGTTGCGGCGGTTCTCAGGCTCAGACTGCCGCGCGGAGGGGCGCGAATACCATACCAGGCGTGCCTGCCGCGATGGATATCCACGTCACGGAAAGTCTTGGCTCAAGAGCTCCATCCAGTGCCCCAAGCTCCCCAAGGCGTCAAGCTGCGTAACTACCAGGAAGAATGCATCCAGTCTGTGCTCTTGTCCCTGGAGAAGGGACACAAGCGGTTGGGCGTGTCTTTGGCCACCGGCAGTGGCAAGACTGTACGCCTCTCCGTCGCTCTTTCCCGTAATAAAAGACAAATCAAGCGGTGAGCTGACAAGATCAGGTCATCTTCACCCAACTCATAGGCAGGGTCAAGCCTCTTTCAGAGAACGCAACCCAGACGCTTATTCTGGCCCACAGGCGGGAGCTCGTGGAGCAAGCTGCCAGGCACTGCTCCAAAACCTATCCAGATAGGACCATCGAGCTTGAGCTGGGCAAGCTGTCGGCCTCTGGCACCGCCGATATCACAGTGGCCAGCTTGCAGAGCATCTTGTCCAAGGACCGCCTCTTGAAGTTCGACCCCAAGCGGTTCAAGCTCGTCCTCGTGGACGAAGCACACC
The DNA here is from genome assembly GCA_033296875.1 of Achaetomium macrosporum. Lineage (NCBI taxonomy): Eukaryota > Fungi > Ascomycota > Sordariomycetes > Sordariales > Chaetomiaceae > Achaetomium > Achaetomium macrosporum. Next base: position 11,300 of record MU860197.1, on the reverse strand, counting down.
ACATTGTCGCCCCGGGTTACCTCAAAGTGCTGGATCACTTCGGCCTGAGGCACAAACGTCCCGACTCTCCGCACCTGGTCGGCGTGTCTGCCACCTTCTCTCGCTTCGACGGCCTCAAGCTGGGTGCCGTCATCGACGAGATCGTGTATCACAAGGACTATGTGGACATGATTGGCGAGAAGTGGCTCAGTGACGTTGTCTTCACCACCGTCGAGAGCAAGGCCGACTTGTCCAAGGTCAAGAGGAAAGGAAAAGGCGGGAGCGGCGAGTTTGACACCGATTCGCTGTCCCGCGCCGTCAACACCGTCGAGCTCAACGACATTGTCGTCCGCGCTTGGTTTGCGAAGGCTGCCGGGAGAAAGTCGACGCTGGTGTTCTGCGTCGACCTGAACCACGTCGCCGCCCTGACCCAGAGATTCCGCCACTACGGACTCGATGCTCGCTTCGTTACGGGGGACACCCCTACCCGCGAGAGAGCCGAGCGTTTAGACGCCTTCAGAAACGGTGAGTTTCCGGTGCTCATCAACTGCGGCGTCTTCACCGAGGGCACGGATATTCCCAACATCGATTGTATCGTCCTGGCCAGGCCGACCCGGTCTCGGAACCTACTGATCCAGATGATCGGCCGCGGAATGAGGCTCCATAGGGGCAAGCAGAATTGCCACATTATCGATATGGTTGCTGGGCTCGAGACTGGCATCGTCACGACGCCCACCCTGTTCGGCCTGGATCCCGACGAGCTTGTGAACGAGGCTTCGGCCGATAAGATGTACGAGCTGCGGGACCGTAAAGAGGCCGAGAAAGCGAGGGAGGCCCAGGCCGGGCAGCGCGTGACGGGTGCCGAATCGACGGGGCGCTCTTACAGCGTCACTTTTACCGAGTACGATTCGGTTTTTGACCTCATTGCCGATACCTCTGGCGAGAAACACATCCGCTCAATCAGCCAACACGCCTGGGTCCAGGTTGGGCCGGACAGGTTCGTCCTCAGTGGCCCAGGTGGGACGTACCTGAAGCTGGAAAGGGTTCCCGACGCCGGTCCAGGAGATGCCCAGTTCAGGGCATGGGAGCTAAGGGCTTTGCCGCCAGGCGTATCGAAGTCACCCTATGCGGTCCCCCGCGAGATTTTGAACGCGGCCACCTTTGCCGATGCTGTGCATGGCTGCGACAAGTATGCAAGCGAGAACTACCCCTTCTTTACCATAAGCACAAGGATGCCGTGGAGGAAGGCGCCGGCAACCGAGGAGCAGCTCAAGTTTCTGAATAAGCTCAGAGCTGCCGACGACAAGCTGGGGCCGGAAGACATCACCAAAGGCAGGGCGGCCGACATGATCACCAAGATCAAGCACGGTGCGCGGGGCCGGTTTGCCAGCATCGAGTCAATTAAAAGGAAGCAGCAGAAATTGGCCATTGCCGACGAGCTGTACCGTGCCAGGAAACAAAACGAGCTCGTCTCGGTCGGGCCTCTGCCGGCGTGAGCTTCAACACACGCGAGAGCACGGCTGGTACTTCTCTGGGCTGCTTTCGCATAATCGGCGAAGCTTCCAGTCATAAGTATGACATGGAACTTCTTTGCAAGCGAGCTGGGCTATTTCAGGGCCGAGTAAACGTTTCAAAGGAAAGCCTACATGCAAAAAGGGGGGCAAAGCTAATGCTTCCTACAGACGGCTTGCAGTTTGCTCTGTGGTACAAAGGTCGCGCCTTCCAGGTTGGCGACCTGGAAATCCAACCCGTGTGCACTGTTCGCAGTTTCCACGAGACAACTCCCTCCTCGTCCCGCCGTTAGATCCACCTGGAATGCTCATTGCTATTCGGGATCTCTCCTGGGGGCCATCAGCTTCGCGTTCGCGATGGCATAGCCAATTGGTCGCTCCAGCAATCTATTGAATTCCGGTGTTGTGACGGCACTATAACAGGTGTTGCCGCAGCTGCCCTCTAACCTGTTGAACATATCGCTTGTTGTCCTGTGCGCTGTCTTGCCACACACACAACTACCCTTATCGAGTGTGCAATCGAATCGGCACATGCACCAGAATGATCCCAAGAGGGCTTCCTGGCTGAAACCCCCGTTGGCCGATTTACCACTTCCGACTCTCTCCAGTTTCCCTTAGCTATCACTCTGTACCCGACGTCTTGGGTTAGCAGTACCCTATCGCTCCTGATTAATACACTCATCAACACTCACCCCCAATATCGCGCCGTCATCTCAACCTCACCAGCGTTGGGATAAAAAGGGACTTGACAGAAACAATTCACGTGGGGAAACCAGGTGATGAACGCACGGCAGCTTCTTCCGACTTAAAGTCACGGAAATCGCAGAACCTCGGGCATCCCGAGCTTTCCCTGCAAGGAACACCGTCGAGAACAGCCGTCACAGCGTTACCCTCGCCAATTCTGGATCCCCCCGCCATCGTGCATCCCCGAGCCGCTAGTCTCGCCTCATTGTCGATGTTGGAAATGAATTCAGTGCAAAAACAGGACAAGCAAGCAGAGGGCGACACAACAGACAAGCTGGATATGGGTTTGAACTTGCACCGCGACTCCAACGACTCTGAGCGTCCTCCACAAGGGCTAGCATCCGGCGCGGCCATGACAACTCCCTCTTTCGCCACTAACATGGCAGCCGTGGCTGACCTTCGAGGCAAGAGCATATTGTCAACCACATCGCCGGAGATAGACCCGGTGCAAAAGAAAGATGATCCATCAGAGAACAGGGATCACAATCTGGTTCCCCCGAGTGAACACCTTCAGCCAGATCCCTGCTTGCAAGGGATCTCGTCGGGTACAGCCATCATATCTTTCTACTCGACAGCGAGTTCCCAGGCCATAGCCCATTCAGCTTCGTTCACTTCACCCGAAACGGACGCAGCCCAAGAGCAGGGCGGTGAATTGAACGACAATACTCTTAGCAAGCCAGATCCAGTCCTGAACACTACTGCCGACCATACCCACATCCGCCAAGCATCGCCGCGCGACATCCCTCGTGTGGCAGGTCGTTCGGCGCAGCATCCCAGGACTGCACGTCCTTTCATCATCTCCCCCGGTCACCCAGTGTTCCGTCGTGGCCGATTTCACGCTCGGATCCCAAACCCACCATATGGAAGACTCAACCTGCGAAATGGCCCCAGAGCCCGGGACGGCAACCAGGCCTGGCAAACCCCGCGAGCTCAACAAGTGCCGCAGGCCATCCCAGCAGACTTGGAAGTCCTGATTTCGACCGTCGACATGGAGGAAATGGGCACCCACGTCTTGGGCGGATTGGTGGAGGCAAGTGTCGGCTGCAAGGGTTCGCTCTTTGCCAAACAGGTTCCAGGGGATCTATCCACCCCCCACGGCGCGTTCAAGGTCAAGCGGCACAAATACATGGCCTTCCCGCAGCCTGACATGGGCGAGAGTAATCGGGAGTTCGATAGGGAGCTAGAAGAGTGTCGCCCGATCATCCAGGGATTTGACGAAGAGTTCATTGACGCATACGTTAGCCGCTATGCCGAGAAAACGGCACTGTTTGAGAGCATGATGGAAGAACATCACGAGGAATTCGGTGCAATCTACGAGTCGTTCTTGTCCATAAAGAAGAGCCTCAGAGACTTGAACGATACCCGCGAATCGGCTAAGTCGGACGCAGAATTACACCCACCAAGACAGCCAAGATTGACTCCGGCAAAACGGGCGATGGTCCTTGCTACGGTTGCTGAGGCGGAGGAACAGCTGACGAAGCAACTTGAAGCTGTCCAGCACGACCTGCACGAAATCATAATTCGTGGTGGTGGCATGATTAAGCACGCCCTCCGGCAGGACTTCGGTGCAGCCAACGCAATCGACGAATATCGGACCAAGGCACTTCAGAGGAAAGAAGCTGAAGAAGAGAACACGGAACTGGTGACCTCAGGAGCAATGCTCGGGTTACGCGGTAGTTTCAAGGAACAAGACTCGCAGACTCGTAACGTGATCTTGGAGCACACTCAACGCGTTGTCGATGAAAGGATGAAGGGATTCGGCCAGCCATACAAGCCTGGCAAGTTCGGGACCCTTACGTCGAATCTCGATACTTTGATCACCACTGTGCCAGAGTGGTTCATCCTTCTGGAGACCAAGGGAACCGTCCAGCTTCACGGCGCCACTGCCTTGGACCGATACAAGGAACTGATTCAAGTCCTTGGGAACACGTGTGTCATTGGACGAGATGCACAATGGGCCGTGGCGGAACGGCCAAAGAAACCATTCACCAAACAATATCACGGCCCCGATCCCGGTTGGCCGAACGAAAAACAACGTGTGGTTGGTGGTTGGTGGAGCTGCCGCAGCGGTCCTGATGCATCCCTGGCCGAAAACAGGTGCAAGCTCTGCCATCCCCGGGGTCCGTCTGGGCGGACAACGGAAACTGTCATGTACCCATCCTCGGCAGAGGAGCACAAGTATATCCTCGCCGAGATTGAGGAAGCAATGGCGGAAGCCAACAAGAGGGACCGGCTGAGGCTAAAGCATCAGCTGCAACAAGACCAGGAGGACTTCGACTCGTATTTGCAACAGCGGGAGTGGCGACGCTCGGGCGGTGTGTTGGAGCTCCACGAGCTGCTGTATGGCATGAGTATCAACGAGCTGAATCACCGCCCCTCGATCGAACGGTCGCAGTCATGGCAGGTCCGGGGCTCTGTAGCCCAGTGCCAGGAGGCCGTCTTCGGCAAGGGGGTCGATAACAGCGACCTTCCTGCCCAGAGGCGGTTGTCGGAGCCAATACAAGGTGGAATGGCACCACGCCCTAATCTGCAGGATAATCCGCAGGCGCTCGCTCAGGCTCTCGCAACCAGCAAGGAGACCATCGTTCAGGCTGAACCCTCACCGTGGGATGAGATCCAGCGTCTATTCCCAACTCATGAGATGATCCTCGAAGGGCAGCTCCCCACAATCAGGAAGCCCGCGGTTCAGGAAGAACCCCCGGTGCAGAATGGACCGACGCAAACTACCAAGTCGCAGACCAAGTCGCAGCTCCGTTCATCAATGGCTCGCCCAGGCCAGAAGGGCAAGGGCAAATCCGTGACCTGGTTGGACTGAGTCTTTTGCCGCTTTCTCTTCGTTTTCTTTGGTCTCTGTATCGCTTAGTTTACCTTGACGTTGGGAGCTATCTTAGCTTCGGAAGGTTGGCTTGATGGCGCATACACGGTACCTATGATACCCCGCTCGGCGTTCAGGTGAAGGGACGGGGATGATCAGCATTGCCATGGATCTGGGGTTCGTAAGGATTGTTATTACATGCCAGATGGCCCTGGCCAACTTAATCTTAATTCACAGAGCATTCTGAAGGGGTAGGGTGACGGGGCGGTCTAGGTTGAGGTGAGCTCAGTCTTGACCGCGGGGAAACAGCGGCTCATGGATCATTTGGCAGAGGGAGAGACAGAACAGCCGAGTGTGAGCCTGGCAAAGATGGTACCTACTTACAGTAGTAGTCCATTCTGCATTATGCAGCGGCATGGCCGTGAGAATTGTCATCATTGGCATTGACACAGGACACCAAGCTGAAGAATATTAGCAGGGCCGAGCATGGCAGCCTAATGGAATAACAATTGAAATGAGATGCCAGTTCTTTAGTATTACCTACGTCCAGTACTAAAGTCACACTTGGAGCTGTTACGTCCCTCTCAGAAATGTGTGTACTGGATCTATGAGAAGACAACTCTGGCGCTGACTGCAGCCCTCGCGGAGAAACTAGGTAAGGTAAGGTAGGTACGCTCAACAACCAGCGCGGCGGCGGGCCCTTCATGGACTTACTCTTATGTAGCAAAGCGTCGGAAAGTCATAATGAACGTCTCTCGCTCATGCTCAGGGAGGGAAGAGAGCTGAGTGAAGTTCTATAATGCTCACACTATGATAAGGCAATCTATGTCTTCTACAGAAATTTCACTGGGTGGTATCGAAAGCCATATACCGAGGTCGTATCTTCATGATATAGTGCTGAGAGGCGTTCGTGTTTCATCAGCGCTGCAATCCAACCGCAGGAAGGTCCCCCTCCATTCCCATTCCAGTTTTGATCACCATCTTGCCATTCTCCCGGCAATCCGATCCCGCCTCGGAATTCAAGCTGTCTCTTGCAATCCATCTTCTCAGTCCCGAGGCTTGTCGCATCGCTTTTGGCGGATCTGTCCCTTGCCGCCCACGGCCTGAAAAGGGCAGTTCATTGAGCAGGGACTGATCCTGTGGCTAGCCGTCAGCAATTCGCCCGTGTAGTCCTGTAGGAGGTCAAAGGTCAGTGGCAGATACAGTATTGTATGCACTTACCAGCCTACCAGTTAGACCAGCCCATATTCCGCCAGAAACTGAACCTTTCTCTCTCCATTCCCAAGGACATATCATCACCCCGATCCACTGAAAAGCCATCTAGATTCTCCGCCGGACATAACATCCCTCCCAAGTCGTCCCTTGATCACCGCAATCCCCCTCAATCATCCTCCGTCTCCCCATCTCTTCATGCCACTGCCTGTTTTCATCCCCACCCTCAGCACCACCAGCATCACCGCCACCACCAGTACCACCGGGCCCCGCGCCAATACTGTGACCAGAGTCACCCTCCTTGTGCCGGGAAGCATCGGCGGAGGAGGACGAGGATAAAGAAGAAGAAAAAGAAGAAGAAGAAGCAGACTGCTGCAGCCCCCACCCAAGCCGGTGGCCCTCGCAGTCCTTGTTGATGTTCTCGCGCGTCACCCAGGCGTCGCAGTCCTGGCGTCCGGGCCCGCACAGGTGCGTTGTTGGCGGGGACTCGACGCAACCGCAGCGGAAGGTGACGACGACTCGCCAGCAGTATTTGTGCACCATTTTCCTCTTTTGTTTTCTCTTTTCTTCTGAATATAATATCGAGAATACCCCTTCTTTGCCTGCTTTGCCTTTGCCCTGTTCCTCCTCAAAAGTGCAGATCGGGGAGGTGGTAGTGGGAATGATCAGGGGTAGAGTACCCGGCCGTGGAGTGGTGTAGCTTCTCAAGAGACGCAGAACTCGTTTTATGTGGCCGCTTAAGAAGAACCTCCGTGGGTTACTTCGCGGCCACGGGAGAGAGAAAGACGTGGTGTGGCAGTTGAGAAGAGTGAGGAAGGGGTTCGAGAAAACTCGTTGTTTGGGTGTAAGAGGGTAGGGAAAGGATGGTGACCGCTCTTACGAATCCGGTGTGAGGATAAGTGAGGATGAGCAGTGGAAGGAAAAATGAGGCTGAAAATTGCAAGGCCTCTGTCTCCGTCGCTGTTATATTGGGGTCTAATGCACCGAAGGAAGGGTTGGTGGCACAGCGGGAGCGGCAGCTCGTGAGCCGTGGCACAGAAGTTTAAGGAGGCACCCACAGCAGAGAGGAGGTTTGAAACCTTTTTTGCACATTGCTCATCTGTCTGCAGCGCGTTGGCTGCCTAGTGCGCCTAGCACCGCGTGCGTGGGCTGTGCTGGCCAGCAACCCCGGGGCCATTCGGGTCGGCCGTTGGATGAGGCTGCATTTACAAACAAGCCCAGGCTCCCAATTGGGAGCTGGCCCAAGTCCAGGGTTGCATCGGGATTTGTCACCCGATGCTGATGCCGCGCTCCTTTCTGCACGGCCGGGCTCGTCGGCATGGTGGGCGAGGAACACAGGAAGAATAGTGGTGGAGTTGAAGCTTCCAGAAAAGATGTTTATTAAGGAGGCTGTCTTCTGATGGTGTCTGTTGAGCAGCAGATGTGTCGAGGTCTGCAAATCGTGGAATAGAATGGTACGGTGCAACATGAAACATTACACTGTGCCTGGCGGGTGTTGCCGGCTTGCCGCTTACCGGTGGATAGCGGCACCCCACCGCGGAGCTTGTTAACACTCCGTTGCCGTCATTGGCGGAGTTTCAATCTTCTGAGCGCTTGCAACATCACCATCCTCCGGATCGAGCTGAGGTGCACAGGTTGGGGGCGTTCCCCATACACATCAGGTTCTGTCCAGGCTGTAGGAGGCCAGTCTCTCCTTCTACCTAATTCATTTCCGCTTGTATTACTATCGTGTTACTTACCGGGTATTGTTTCGACGTCCTGTGTTAACACCTTGCCCCTTTTGATTTCACGAGTACTGGCCTGAATTGGGATGGTCAAACACAGATCGCACTTCTCGTAAAAAGGAGTGTCACGTCACCCCGAACCGGATACTTTAACTCTTTTTACAGCCTTGCATCGCAGAAACCCACCAAAAATGCCGCGGCCTGCCACGACAGGATACGAGCGCCTCGCGCAGGCTGATCACAGCGACGATTCGGATGACGAAGTTCTGGCCGCCAGCTATGCATCACTACAGCCCCCGGACGCCCCACGCTATGCACCTATCAGCCAACCCCGCCCGCACTCTGGAATGACCACTCCAAAACGGTCGTCACAGTCTGTCGCCGCCCTCCGAGAGGCTGCCCGGTCCGGCGGTCGGCCCCGCCGCCGTGGCCGTAGGAACTCGGGTGTCGACCTCAAGGCCATAAACGCCCGGCTCGAGCGCTGGGCCGATGAGATCGCTTCCAAGTTTAAGCGCACCCGCCACAAGAAGAAGGGCGAGGAGGAACGACTCGAGATCCACCACTCCGTCTTCCAACCACCAGAGGGCGTCCGGCCTGTGACGGCAGAGATGCTGGCCGTGACCGAGCCCGGATACATGTCTAAGGCCGAGTTCGAGGCTATCGTGGACAGCGTAAGGGAGGCCATACGGCAAGGGGTACATCCACGGATGATCTCGCAGGGGAGCTCTGGCAGCTACTTTGCGAGGAACCCGGAAGGAAAAGTAGTGGGCGTCTTCAAGCCCAAGGACGAGGAGCCGTATGCTGCGGGAAACCCAAAGTGGAACAAGTGGATCCACCGAAATCTGTTTCCCTGCTTCTTTGGCAGAGCTTGGTTTGTTTTCTCCTTGCCCCATGATAAAATGTCGTCTCAAGGCTAACACTATGTTCCGGCAGCCTCATCCCCAACCTCTCCTACGTCAGCGAAGCCGCCGCCTACGTCCTCGACGCCCAATTGCGCACACATTTGGTCCCATACACAGATGTAGTCTACCTCTCGTCCAAGGCGTTCCATTACCCGTTCTGGGACCGCTACAACTTCTCGAGGAAAAGGAAGGCGCTGCCCGCGAAACCGGGCAGCTTCCAGGTCTTCCTGAAGGGCTTCAAGGATGCTAATGTCTTCCTACGCGAACATCCCTGGCCGGACCAATATCTCTCAGGGTTCCGGACGACAGATCCCCACAGGAAACGGAAGCGGAGATGGGCAGACAGCTGTCGTCCGACGAGTGCGCCTCACGACGATGCGGATAGCGATGATGACCACGATAGCCCGCAATCCCAGACCCCAGGACCTGGAAATTTCGTCTGGACTCCGACGCTGAAGCAGGCGTTCAGAGAGGAGCTCGAGAAGCTCGTTATTTTGGACTACATCATGCGGAATACGGATAGAGGGCTGGACAATTGGATGATCAAGGTCGACTGGGAAACCGAGCAGGTCTCGGTAGCGTCTGAGCCGGTCAGACTCAACATGGACACATCGGATCCGGAACCGGGACCGAGGCCAGTAGATCTATCACAGAGAGGGCCAGCCAAGTCCCGAGCTTCCTATCCTTACAGGACGGAAAGACCGATGGACGCATCCACGCCGGTTTCGAGTACACCAGATCCCAAGATCTCGATAGGAGCCATCGACAATTCGTTATCATGGCCCTGGAAGCACCCTGATGCTTGGAGGAGGTGAGACTGTGTTCCTTTCAGGCGGTTAGATCTGCACTAACGCTGCCCAGTTTCCCCTTTGGCTGGCTCTTCCTCCCGGTCGACCTCATCGGCAGGCCCTTCTCACAGAAAACCCGCGACCACTTCCTCCCGTTACTTACATCAACGCAATGGTGGAGCCAAACCCAACTCGCCCTGCGCAGGGTCTTCCAGATGGACCAGGACTTCCAGGAGCGCATGTTCACCCGCCAAATAGCCGTCATGAAGGGCCAAGCATGGAACGTAGTCGAAACGCTCAAGACTCCTGACCACGGCCCGCTCGAGCTGACACGGCGGCCCAAGGTATGCGTTTGGGACGACCTCGTCGATGTCCCCGTGGCCGTGCCCATGCGAGCCGCGAGCGCCGAGATGCGCCGTCGCGCCAACGCCGAGTCGAACTCTGCCGCTTCGGCTGCTGCTGCCACGAAGGCAAGCAGCGACGTCATCGCCGAAGAAGAGATGGACATTGGCGCGTCTAGCGCCCCAGCCACGGCTGGCACCGGTGCCGTCGTCGACCTCCTCGGCATCTCCAGCCCGCCAGCCGACCTGCCGCATCCGGGTCGCTTCGAGCTAGCCCTGGCAGACGACCTCCCTTCTCCGAGTCCCCTCCTCAGCGGCAGTCGGGACCCATTATCCGACCACAATAGCAAACCCGACGCCTTGAACACCTCCTCCTCCCGCCCGCACATCGCCCGTGCCCCACACACCCACCCTCGCGCGTTAAACGTCTACTCTCCCGACCGCGGGCAGCAGGGCGGTGGAGACTATCAGGAGACCCGCTTCGCCTTCACCACGCCGGCCTCGCGGCGCGAGAGCAACTCCATCGCCGCGCAGCTGTACGGCGGCGGCAGCGGTAGCCGGCGCGCGAGTCACGACTATGGTGGCCACCACGCTTACGATGGTGGGATGGAGGAGGGCGATGATGACGGGGAGGGGGAGCTCGAGGGCGGAGATCTAGGCTATGCCGCGGCGACGGGCATGGAGGGGAACAGGAGGAAGGTGATTGTCGAGCGGTTGGAGATGGTGAAGGGGCGGAACCCTGTTTTTACTTGGTGTTGATCTCTTCTTCTCTTCAATTCGTTTCCATGAAACGGTCGGGAGGAGGTCCTAAAAAAGTAAATAGATGAGGTTAAGGATGGGGCGTCTCTTTGGATGTGTGAACGGAGAGGTCTGTGGGGCAGAGGACATAAAACTATCCTGTCTCAAAACGGGCTTGTTTTGTTTTGGCCTTTGTATCTTCTTTCTAATCTCTATCGTCTCGGTTTCCTTGTCGCAGTGTGGCAGCCATGTGCTCGCCTTACCGCAGGAGGCTTGTTTTCCTTTCCCATGTTGTCCCCTGCCCACGTTTTCCCAATCCCAGCAATTTCAACCTCATTGGCTCCGGGTCATAGAAGAGGATGGGAACAAGGCCCGATGGTTGGCAAGAGAAGGTAGATGTCTGGTAGCTGGTTGAGTATGGGTACAGTATATTAGAACCACCTTTGAGGAGGGCAAAAGCATAGAAGGCAAGGGCGTTGGGTCAACTACCTAGGAACGGAAAACCAAGGGAAAAAGACAAAAAAAAAAAAAAAAAAAAAAAAAAAA